>MJUT01053473.1:90159-125575 GCA_002080005.1 Gigantidas platifrons
TTCGGAGCATCTGAGTTCATGTCAGTATAACACGATGGGTGGTACTAGTGTAACAAGTACTGATCACCCTTCCTTTCGGAACATCTGAGTTGATGTCAGTTGTTAATGGGGTTTGTGTTATTCGCTCAATCTTTAGTTTTCTGTGTAGTGTTTTGTTGACCATTGTTTTCCTTTTTGTGCTTTTTCCGTTAGTCATTGTTTTGTCTGTTCTTGAATTTACGGATTCTCATCCTTTTCGCATCTTCAAACTTTTCTTTGTTTGATCTACCTATATGTAAACTGTTTAAAAGGGTGATGACTGTCATCAGGGGAGTCTTATTTGCTAAAGTTACTCGTGGAACGACTTTATAACAAACTTACATGACATTTAAGGAATTTAACATATTTCGGTAAAATCATAATAGTAGCAACGTGCCACACACTACATGTCATCATCGGGACTACGAAAACGTAACAAACATGGCGACAATGATAATTTTCTCGATGACATGTTGCAAAATCAAATATATACAGATGTTTAAAACACCTTAGACAAAAAATAATTAACTGACATATCAGACAATGACGAATTGTACAGCATATCACAATACTTCACACGAAACATACGAAGACAATCAGTCAATGGCGTGCACAGTCCAAGGAGGTAAGGGTGATAATAGCTAAGAGAGGAGCATGTTTGTAAGTATGTCAGGCGACATCACTTAATTGTCGACCAAATTCGTAATGGTGACCCTAGCATCGTTTGAGAGAAGACTTTCATTTAGGTATTTGGTATCTTCCAACAATTTATTTTTTTACAGAGATATAGCACCATGTTTATCGCTAATTAGAACATTGTCTAGAATATTGTATCAACTTGGATATATAGGCTCTCAAATCATCAAATATCTTAATATACCTACAGTCAATGGACATAAGTATTCGTGATTTTCAATATGGCGGCGTCCGACTGCAATACATGTTGATTACGTTTTTGGTCATTACATTAAAACGTCAGTTCGGATAATTATGATATTACTGTAAAAGGTAAGTGAAAACAAGACGTCTCGTGAGCCGTGACGTCATTTTACGTCTGTTGTGATTCCTTCCTGTAAATTGTACACAAACGAGATGGGTCGCAAACGCAAAGAATTGAGCACATAAACCAAAGAATTGATCGTGAAGTTGCATAGGAAAAAGGAAAGAAGGTCGTATATTGTTAATTTATTGGACATACCCTGGTCAACAATTGACATTATTATACCTCACTAACTTCTCATTGGCTTAAATTAAATCACATGACCTGAAACAATTTTAATGTTTTGTGAAAATTAACCCAAACGGTAAACAACCCATTGCGTGCCTCAAAAGGGAAACAACTCTTTCCGGAAGTGACATTGTCGTCTGTTTGTTTACAATTTGGTCGGACCAGCAGGATGGCAGTCGCTAAGTTTTCTACTTCAACATGTATTTATTTAAATGCTCAATCCTTGGTCTGTTGTTCGGTATAATAAAACAGTTATTGCCTTCAATGGATTGTAAACATCAGAATTGTTAACCCTCAAGAGGTTGTTTCCCTCGGGATAAAGCCCTCTGGAAAACAACCCCCTTCAGGTTACCAATTCTGGATGTTTACATCCATTGAAGGCAATAATTGTTTAGTGTTGTTAAAAAATATCGGTCAACTGGAACAGTAGAAAATCAACCACGAAAAGGGAGACGAAAATTGTTCACTGCCCGGGATGAAGTTGGGTTAAATCGTCTTGTGAAAAAAAATCGTCGGGAACCTTTGCAGGAAATAACCACCAAATTTAATGACAGTAAACAGTATTCGTTCAGCAGTAGAACTATCAGAAGGAAACTAGCATCTGAAGGTTACAAACGACGAGCTGCAAAAAAGTGTGTCATTATTCGCGAAGTCAACCGTAAAAAGAGGGTGGCATTGTGTAGGAAAAGACGCAACTGGACTGTTGATTCGCACTGGAGGAAATATATATATTCTGATGAAAGTCAGATAGTTGTTGGATCAAACAACCGTATTTATGTCTGCAGGAAAGGTGACGAAGTTAACCGTCCTGATTTAGTATGCTGACCTTCCCAACGTAAAGTAAGTGTGATGATCTGGGGGTGTTTATCTTATAACGGGATCGGAACTTTAACTGATGTAAAAGGGAATATTAATTCCCAGATATATATAGATATTCTTGAAAATAATTTGTGGCCTGTATTTGCACGATATTTTGCTGACAGTGAGTATGTCTTTCAAGATGATAACGCACCTGTACATCGTGCCCGAATTACCGAAAACTACAAACAGGAAAATGATATAAATTGTACTACGTGGCCAGCACAATCTCCGGACTTAAATGTGTGTGAAAATGTTTGGCTTCGCATAAAGAGGGAACTACAACCAGTCCCAGGAAACATCAACACCCAAAACGAACTTATTGCCGAAATTCGACGTGTGTGGGAAAGTCTCCCCGTAAACTATATTCAGGGACTTTATCAAACCATTCCAACACGGATAAGTCATTAGGATGAAGGGTCACCTGACAAAATATTAAGGTAGGATATTGTTCTAAACATTTTTATTGAACGTTTGTTCCCAAGTTAAAATTTTGCAGCAATGACGTTACGACGTCAAAATCACGGATACTTATGTCCATTGACTGTAGCTGTGATATGTTCTGTTACAACAGCTTCGATAAACATGTCATTGTAAGATTTTAGAAATTGCCTAAGACTTAGAAATTGCTCTCAAACTTTAAATTATTTGTCGTCCCAATCTTTCGATATGGAGCGTACCTGATGAAGGTTATTCAAGAAACACGCCGTGCGCACTAAATTAGATATGCATGTTTTTATTAGTACAGACGCCTTCATTAACATGGCTCTGTGAAGACATGTGCATACGCTTTAATCAAAATAAAATATTTCCCCTGTTCGTATTGTGGTAAGAATGATATAGATATGTATTCTTGTTATTGACATTTTTGACCAATAATATGTTACGTTTGTCATGAACACTATTCCGTCTTTCTTTCATCGTGCAAGACTTATTATTGGTAAGCTTAATAACGTAGATGTAATTATATCTTACCTGTTAATATGAATTCAAAAACTAAAACACAGATTAAGCACACTGTTTTTGATATTGTTAGCGTACCAGACATTTGAAACCTATAAATAAAAAAGAAATGTTCATTATTGTCCTTAGAATTAGTCCTCAATAACACAGTTTCCTACAGAAAGCACTATATATGTTCAGGATTTAACCATATTAAGGAAGTAATTATTACTTATTATAATAATTACCTACAAATGAGGGGTTTCTATGGCCACGATCGTATGGTTGTTGGAATTGTCTTTTACATATGCAATTAATAGCAATCAGCATTTGGGAGTAGTAACTTGATACAACCTTACGTGGCATAGTGTGCTAGTGACCTATTGAAGGTCAAAGGTCTCCTGAGGTTTGTGCCATGAGAAAATAAATGACCCTCAAGACATAATAGAATTTACTTTACAATTGCAGTAGACGACATTTAATCCTACTGTTAATCCGTATCTATTGATTACATGGTCTTAAATGTATATTGTTGATCACCTGCACAAAACATTCTTAATCTATTAGAACTCATTTTTGCACGTGCACTTTCAGGAATAATAGGTTGACATTTTTCGCTAATGATCTATATATTATTATAGTAACAATTAAACTAGAAAAAGTCGTTCTTTTTCACTACAGAATCAATTATCCATAATTTAGACATTTTTACATATTATTGAAGTTTTAGTATACATCTGTACCAGGGGTTTAACAATTTTAATCATTACTGGATACAAAGAGCATTACAAATTGCATTTTTTGTGTAATTAACTTTGAATGGTTGACACAAAAGAATGATGTATAAATATACATGTAATAATACATATAATTTGTAACTTGACTAATTGTTGTTTCCAAATGCATAATTATTAATATTTTCTCATCGCTCATATATAATTATGATAGGAGAAGATATAATAATCTATGAACACAGACCTCTAAATTTAAATATTACGATAATATATTATATAAACTACTACAATTTTCAATGGAAAATAAAGCTGTATATGTTGCCCTGTCAATGGGTCACATTTTTTATGATTTATTATTACATGGCATGTATAAAAGCGTGCGGTCTCATGCAATGTGTGTTTACATGTATCTATCATAATACTATTGTTAACATGCTGACAGTGTGTTCACCTTGCAGCTTTTGACCTTTGTTACATAATATGAAAAATTAATATTATACAATATGATAAATTACTAAAACAATCGTACCACATGACTATATACTAATAAAAAGTGTTGCTTCAATCGATAGTAGCAAAGTACACAGACCTGTCTACATTAACAATTATAAACGATGTTGATCTCAGTGATCAATACATAGTCTTATAAGTATAGTTAATTATAGTTACAGACGGAGAAAGCATGAAATTCCAATATAAGCCGTAAACATATTTACAGTTTTTTGTATTACGGAAACAAGTCAATTTCATATAATATGTCTAATAATGATAGTTAAATTGAAAATCTGAAACAAATTAATTCGCAAACAAAAATGGATTACATTTTTTTTTTTTTTTTTTTAACAAAATAGGTAATGAAAACAAAGGTAAGTAAGATCTATATTTATTTTATGCATGCTCAGAATGATTATTATACTATGTGAATTTATTGTATTAATGGGAGAAGACTTCATAAGTTGGCAAAACTTGTGTACTATCCCTTTTGTTAATTTAACAAATAAAATCATCATAGACTAAAAAAGATCACAAGCAAAGTTGTATATGTAAGAACAATTATATAATATTATTCAATAAGATAAGCCTATTATATTTTACAGATATTCAAATGTAAAGTGGCGTTAAACACCATAAACCAAACTATCTAAATGTATATAAGAAGAATCAAATAAATAACTTACCTGTTATAAAACAAAAGCCTGAGATAAAATTCCAGTTCATGATATACTAAAATCGGATAACAATTTTGGAATCACTGGTTTAACCAAGTACATATTTTTTTTGAAATATTTGCAACCCTGCGTTTTTATTATGGAAAGCAAATAAATACCACAATTTCAAGTTGCTTAAATCGTGAGAAATTTATAATATTGAAATGTAATTTATCTTCAATTTTTATTCACATGTACGATCAACAAAGTCTACAAAAGACGGAAAATGTAGCTTTTGTTTAAAAAATCTTTTGTTTCATTTCGATAACACTTGAAACACTCGTTATGGACCTTTGTCAAATATTTATATTCTCTGTCTATTTTGTTATAACGATGTCCCTATAACGGATTAATCTTAGACATATGACCAGTCAAAATATTATTACTATAACCATTGAATAGTTGTTTAAATATCAGGGATTGTAAATACTATGTTACAGATTTGGTATGTTTCAAATGTGAAAAGTTGAAGTTGATAGGATCTTAAATATAGCAAATGCAAAACGAAAATATTTAAAATAAGGAAATTAATACAAAACGTTCATATCAGGTTATTAAATCTAAATAGAGATGGCCTTGCTGACATAAAACTTCGTATCCAATGCAAAAGAACATATTGTGTATGTTACCCTTACCTCTGATGTGACGATGTAAAGATATGTAAGAAGGGACTATATATACTGATGAAATACTTTATATCTAAGACACTTATATAAGACATATGAAGATCACTATAACTACATGGCCTTGGCGAACTATTTCCAAAATTAAACTTTGAATATTCAAATATTAATTATTGTAATTATCAAGAAAAGACGAAAAGGGATATAAACCGATCGGAACACCCGGTTTGACGCCCATATTTTATAAGACCTATTGTTTATTTGTTTCACTTTTGTGTTTGGCTCTTGTTGTTTTTGAATTCTGATCCCTCTTTTACTGGTTAGAAAATCTTTTAAAACATAGGTACTCATGGAGAACAATAAAAATAACGGTTATTTTAATTTAATATGCGGCTTGTGAGTTGTAGGATAGAATCACATATACTATACATACATATCGTATCAAGTAAATTATCAAATAACACAACTAGGAATGGATTAATTACATATATAATTACCTATATTTAGTTATACATTTGCACCCATAAACTGGTTTAGCCCAGCCAACTGCTTGTTCCAAGCCAGGAAAGTGAGCGACCATGTATTTATGTGTTAGGGATATCGATTTAGCCTCTTTCTATGGCTTCGCTATTAAATTTTGGTTCTGTTCCGGAGATAGTATTTATTGTTTTTCATCTATTCCGGAGATGGTATTTATTGCTTTTCGTCTGTTTCGGAGATGGTATTTATTGTTTTTCATCTGTTCCGGAGATGGTATTTATTGTTTTTCATCTGTTCCGGAGATGGTATTTATTGTTTTTCATCTGTTCCGGAGATGGTATTTATTGTTTTTCATCTGTTTCGGAGATGGTATTTATTGTTTTTCATCTGTTCCGGAGATGGTATTTATTGTTTTTCATCTGTTCCAGAGATGGTATTTATTGTTTTGCATCTGTTCCGGAGATGGTATTTATTGTTTTCCATCTGTTCCGGAGATGGTATTTATTGTTTCTCATCTGTTCCAGAAATGGTATTTATTGTTTTTCATCTGTTCAGGAGATGGTATTTATTGTTTCTCATCTGTTCCAGAAATGGTATTTATTGTTTTTCATCTGTTCCGGAGATGGTATTTATTGTTTTTCATCTGTTCCGGAGATGGTATTTATTGTTTTTCATCTGTTCCAGAAATGGTATTTATTGTTTTTCATCTGTTCAGGAGATGGTATTTATTGTTTTTCATCTGTTCCGGAGATGGTATTTATTGTTTTTCATCTGTTCCAGAAATGGTATTTATTGTTTTTCATCTGTTCAGGAGATGGTATATATTGTTTTTCATTTTATTACTATACAATTGTATATATCCATTAGGTTATATTTTGCTATGTGCCCAATCAGAAAAAAGTGACAGATGATGTTGCAATTGTATTGCCTACTTTTTTTCATCAATTACAAATTTTCTCTATAAAATACATGTTATGTCAGATGTCAGATAGCAAGAACGATCATACTGCATGTGTTGTATACGATTACAGAAGACAATCAACAGTTAGTTTAGTTTCACACTCATTTTAAGCTACGAGTTATTTTCATTATTGAAGACCCTACAGTGACTGTAAAATGAAGAACATTAATAACAAAGCTGTTCCTCTATTTTAATTTGTGTTTAAGTGTATTTGTTGGATAGTCTCTCGTGTTCATTTACATTCATATATATGCTTACAAATTTATCTAGCTCATGTTTATGAAAATGGCTGAGAAAGTCCTCCTTACGACAAGGTACTAATAAAAAATATATCGATTGATTCACTTCTTTTTGAGTTTTTTTTTTATAGAAATATTAATAAAGCTCCAGAGACAAAAACTGAAGATGAAATTAACCTGTCAAATATTGATAACAATCTGATAAATAATCTAAATAATGAAATAAATGGTGAAATTACAAGTGAAGAAATTGTTTCTTGCATCAAAAATTTGAAAAATGATAAAGTCAGTGGTGACGATTTTATAGTAAATGAATATATTAAATCTTCTATTGACATTATTTTACCGGTATATATAAAAATGTTTAATTGTATATTTTCTTCAGGAATTGTCCCTGATAGTTGGTTACTAGGAAATATTAAACCTATTTATAAAAACAAAGGCGATGCTTTGAATCCAAAATAATTTCGCCCTATTACCATTTTGAGTTGTTTTGGCAAACTTTGTACGTCAATTCTTCTATAAAGAGATTAAATCATTACTCAGAACAATTTTCCGTTTTAAACGAAAGTCAGTGTGGTTTCAGAAAAGGATATTCCACGTTAGACAATATTTTTGTTTTACATTCTTTCTTCGAACTTATAAAATTAAAAAAGAAAAATCTTTTTGCTACATTTGTTGATTTTGAAAAAGTTTTTGATACGGTATAGCGTAATGCTCTATGGTCTAGGGTTATTAATTAATAATATAAATGGTAAAATGCACAATGTAATTTATAATATGTATCAGAACATTAAATCTAGAATTGTCTATAATGGTAAAGTATCGAATTATTTCGATTGTAATAATGGTGTTAGTCAAGGAGAAAATATTTCACTTTTCTCTTCTCGTTATATTTGAATGATTTAGAAAGATTTTTGGATGAAAAAAAAAAATGCAATCGGCTTAATTTCATTAACAGAAGATCTAGAACAAGAACTAGACATTTACTTGAAGCTTTTTATTTTATTATATGCTGACGACACAGTAATTTTATCTGAAAGCAGTGACGATATGCAAAACCAAATAAATTATTTCTATGATTTCTGTAAGAAATGGAGATTAAAAGTTAATATAGAAAAGTCTACAGTTTTGGTTTTTTCGAATGGTTGCCTACCAAATAACATTAAATTTAACTATAACGACAAAGAGTTGGAAATTGTTTCACATTTTTCTTATCTTGGGATAGTATTTTCAAAAACGTGATCATTTAATATAGTAAAAAAATTAACTTGTAAATAAAGGCATTAAGGCCATGTATGAGGTATTAAGGAAAGGCAGAATACATAATTTATCAATTAAATGCCATTTAGATTTGTTTGATAAAATTGTAAAACCTATGTTATTGTATGGGTGTGGAATTTGGGGGTTTTGTAAAAACGATATTATCGAGAGGGTCCATTTAAAATTTTGTAAACTTTTATTACATTTGTACGTCTAAAAGTATCCACACCTAATTTTATGGTATATGGTGAATTGGGTAGATATCCACTAGAAATTGATATTAAAGTAAGAATGATTTCATATTGGTGTAAACTTGTACAAGGGAAACAGTCAAAATTATCTACCATAGCATACAAACTGTAGTATGTTAAAAATTTTCAAAATTGTAAAATTTCTACTTGGATAAAACACATTTATAAAATCTTAAATGATAGTGGAATGTCGTAGATATGGACTTTGCAAAATTGTATATATGAAAAATGGTTAAAATTAGTAATTAAAAACAATTTAATTGATCAGTTTAAACAAATATGGAACTCATCCATCGAAATATCTTCAAATGGGGGGTCATTATAAATTGTTTAAAGGGGAATTAAAATTCGAGAATTATTTAGACATTTTAGAAGATAAGGACAAGTTTACATTGTGTAGATTTAGAACTATGAACCAAAGACTACCGGTAGAAGTGGGGAGATGTTAAACAATTATTAGAGAAAACAGGTTATGTCATTTATGTTCAAGGAGAGAATTGGGGGACGAATATCACTATATTTTTGAATGCACTGAATTTATTAATGAAAGAAAACTTTATTTTGATTTTGTCCATATAAATAAACATAATATCATTAAATATAATATGATGTCTTCTAAGTCTATATATACTTTAAGTAAACTCTGTAAATTTATCAGAATAGTAAACAAGAGGATGTGTCCTCTAGGTTGATCCACTTCTTTTCACAATTCAATATTTGTTTAATTATGTATCAAATGTATTTATTTCATAATTCAATATTGTTTAATTATGTATTACATATATTTATTTCTTGTGTATATTGTGTTAATTGTACATGTCATCTCTGTACCTATGTAAATTGGTTATGAGAAAATAATAAAGATATAGATATAGTCATAAACATGTGGTAGATTACTATTAAATATCCCTTGTTTCATTAATCAGGAAGCTTTCAGAAAAGAATGATTGAATTCCTGAAATTAAAACCAATCATGACTACAGACCCAGATAAAAGATTAATAAGAAAGGATATGGATGTAAATGAACATGGGAGACCAGATAACATTACATTGAAATGAAAGTAAAGGTAGTGTTTTATTGCTGTTCTGCATGTCACGGTCACAGAACAATCTTACGATTGTCGATATATGTTTATTATATCCAGTCAGTCTTTTGAGAATACAGTATCACCATGAAATTCCATTTGGTGAATTTGTAATGGAGAAGCAGACGGCACGTGGTGCACATATTTCTATAAGAAAAGTTTGAAGATACCAAAAGGATAACCAGACGCCGTGAAGCAGTGAAGGACAGATTAGAATGGTCAAAGAAAAGGGAGAACAAAGATCTACAAAACACTACACAGTAAGCTAAAGATCGAGCAAAACTAAATCCACTAGAAACCGGGGGTGAACGCATGTGCTCCGAAAGGGTTAGCAGTTTCTGTTCTACATATGGCACCATCTGTGCATATTGTAAGTTTATTTAGCAATTAGGGAAAGTAAAACATATTCAAATATATACTCAGTTAATTTGAATAATTAGAATGACGTTGCACCAGAAACTTTATTATTCTGTTTTCTATGTTTGAAATTCGTATTGTGACGTCACGAAGCCGAACTTTCGTCATAAGGACAATATCGAATATGTATGTTGAACAGCTTTGGCAGTTTGAGTATTAAACACATTTAATTGCATTATGATTCATGAGCTATTTGGGATAATATAGATTGATGCCTCAAATTTAGGACAATTTCGTGAACACATGAAATATTTCTACACGTGACCACAGCAATATAGGTTAAAAGGTGAAACTATGTGATGATTTTTCTTCCAGAAATGTCAGCAATTTGGCCATTATTAAGTATATAAGTAAATGTCTCGTAATTGTTATATATTTACATATAGAACCACTTAACATTTATTATTTTATTTAATATTACTATTTAACATAAGTATACACCCGCCCCTAGACATGATGCCATACTCAAATACTCATTGAAACAGAATTACATGAAATCATGTAAATGCATTTTTCCGTGATTTTTTTATATTGAATGTTATTTTTGAATATTAACTTTATTTAATCTTTTAAATATTTTAATGGAAATAATTTGTTAGCTCTACTATAGGAAATAAATATCATGACACTTTAACATCAATTGTTTTTCTATATCAATACTTATTTTAAACCAAGATATATTTTAAGACTGGTAAAAGAAAAACTATTTGTAAATTATTTTACATCGGGTTTCCCTTATAATCCAAACGTTTAAACCACACCCGGTATTACATGGTTACAAAATATTTCAAGACATTCAAAAAATCGTCGATAACAATTATAATATTGCAATCAATGTCTTGTCATAATAATAAAGAAGATAAATGTGATATTTTGATTATTTTGTGTGGGATAATGATTCTATTTATTACAGTTACAATATATATGTATAATAAGTTAAAATGGTTATTTATATAAAAGAAATGATTACTTATTACCTTGAAAGAATGAAAAATCAGGTGAAAAAGTCATGGAGAATACCTCCTTAGAAAGATTTGGAATAATGATATCATATCTTTTAATTTTTACTTTCCTTGTGAACAAAAACTACAAAATATTGTAAGGAAATGGAGTAATTATATTGTCACGACAATTATATAGAAGAGAGAATGGAAATAATCTTGATATCAGTATAATATATTATCTAAAAGAAAAAAGGATATTTTTGTGGCTTCATAATTTCTTAATTTCCATTGATGCAACCAATATTCCAGCACCAATTAAGAACGTATTTAAATATCTTATCATCCAATAGAAAATAAAATAGTATGTTTGTGGCTTTATAATTTCTTTTGATACCAGGATGATCATATTATCAGTCTCAACAATAGTTAAATATTTATTTGAATTTATTATAATAATATATGCTGATGATACGTATACGGTTATATTAACTGAATTTGAGAGTGAATTACATGATGCTTTTTTAAATATCATTGACAAAGCTAATATTGTCTTATTTCAACTTTTTAATATAATGGCTCTGAAAATGAAGTAGTCTAAAGTCAATTATCTCGGTATCATTTTTAGCAGAACTGGCGGCATTTTTAATATGCCAAAAACACATTTAATGGATAAAACAGTTGTTTCAATGTACAAAGTACTGACATTTGGAAGAAAACACAACTTATCTATAAAATGTCAACTGAGTCTTTCTGATAAAATGTTTAAACCAATTTTACTTTATGGCTGCGAAATATGGGGATATAGAAACAATGACATGTTAGAAAATGTACACTTGAAAGTTTGAAAAGCATTTAAGTATAGAATTTCCAAAACTTATTTCAAATTTGTAGAATATTTTAGATGAACAAATTTCTCTTCTTTTATGTAAATTTAGAAATTCAAGATTCAATAGTTTATTAAAGTCTCACCACATGGCATACAATAAAAAATAGCTTCACAATAAAATATATGTTACAAATATAAAATAGTATATAAGTATGTGCCATTCTTAAAAGAATTATGAGAGACTATAGAAATCTCAATTTATACATAATTTACAAATTAGTTTTCAGATATTCTACCTTTAGAATATCTGATGACTTATCATCGGCTTTGTAACTAGAATAACACGACGGGTGTCACTAGTGGAGCAGGAACTGTTTACCCAACTAGAGCATCTGAGTTCACTCCCAATTTTAAGTGGGATTCGTGTTGCTTGGTCTTTAGTTTCTATATAGAGCTTAGTAGATCGTTGCTTGTCCTTGTTTGCTTTGGCCATTGTGTTGTTCTACATATGGATTATGATTACCTCTTTGGTATATTCAAACTTTTCTTCCTATCTTTAGAAACAACTTTACTTTTACCTACATACACTTTCAATTTTTAAATATTACAATACTCATTTAAAGTATCTAGTTGTTTTTGTAAATCTTCTTGTGACTCGGACAATACAATTGTAGCGTCAGCATATAAAATAGCAAATAGCTTTAAATAATATTTTGACTTTATTTCTATCTCATCAAATATACTCTTCAAGCAAATTATATTTTTACACTGAAGCCCTTTATTCAACAATATTTGCATGTTTACAGTGTATCAAATCACAACAAAACATGACGATTTAAAAGAAAGAGTAAAAAATGCTTTTTATATGTATAGAAATATCTTAACGAAAATACAAGTGTACGTATATATAAATGTATATCTGATTCCGTCAACATTACTAACATATTGAGAAGCCAAACACTTAATATTTAAGATCACAATTTTTTTAAACCATATTATGCTAAAAACAAAAGTAATGTGAAGCATTTAATAATAAAGGTTTATATTAGTCAATTATATTGTTTCGAAAAACAATAAATTCAGTGAAGCTCACGATTAGGTATTGTCGTTCTAATAAAGATACTCGCCCAGTTGCATGTGAGGTTTGGCATTTTACTCACATGTAGACAACACATGTGACTGAATCATTTCAATATGAGGGGAGCATAGCTCACATAAAACTAGTTTAATCCCACCACTATTCATTAAAATGCCTGAACCACTGTATATATGTGTTGGGGTTTTCGATTCTGCCACCGTTTGACTTCCTAGCATTTTCTGATTGTATTTTGGAACTGTTCTTACAGTGTTGTGTTTTGATACTACCTTTGTACCAGAACATCTCCAATAGGTACAACGTATGTTAATCCATGAACGAAATATGTTAAGAATTTCTATCCGAAATATGACACATACAATTTATAAAATAAAGTGTCTGGAAATTAGATTGGAGAACATAAATGAATACAGAAAAACGCCCTCTGTTTTGTGGTTGTTCGTATGCCATAAAGTCAATTCGTGATCCATTCTTATAACAGTTTAACAGAACTAACATAATTTGGTTAATGAGTATATCAGATTTCATGGTGATAATTTACTATCTATGGTCAACATGCTATTGATACAACTACCATACGAAAATATATGTCAAAGTTAGTGGACTAATAAGTGAAGTATTGTTTCTTTATAAAAGGGTGTTAGTGGTGACAGGATATATAATACTAGAGACAAAATCTCTTAGTGTGACGTGTATACTAACGTCATATTTGTTTTATATCATGGATCACTTTCATTTTTGTAACAAACGTACAGATACTAAACAAATCATTATAATCCAAGACAATAGATGTCGTTTTACTGACATTGGCATGTAATGCATGCTCATCATTGATTAAATTTATATATCTAGAAGATGAAGAACAGCAATAAAACAGATATTCCTTCATTTTAATTCCCCCGGCTCCCTTTGCATTCACTGTCTCGTCAATAGTCTATTAATGTCATATTGAGATTACCAAATATGGAGAATATTATCGATAAAACGTAGATATCGAATTTATTGGACCCGATGCTTTTCTAGAATAACCTTCATCAGGTATGCCCATAATCAAACACTGCTAAGCCAAATAATTTACAGGTATTTGAGAGCAAGCAAACCAAAGGGAATATACATACAGATTTTGCTTCAAATATGATAACATGCAATGTTTTACCTAGATTGATATGTCACTACGGGTCACTTATTTATTACTCACATATATTTATTCAAAATTCCTTCAATACCAGTGTTACGATTCCGGTTAATGAGGTTCCATGAATCGATGGACAGATGGTACAATGGCCAAATGAAAAAGAGGATAAAACGACAAACAATGATCCATAAAATACTACACAGAAAACTAAAGATTGAGCAACATGAACCACACTAGGACGTGAACGCCAGTGTTTGCTGCCTAGTCGGTAAGCATGCAACATTACGGAATAAGAGTAAGAACGCAGCTAGTTTTGCACGGACTATAAATATCCAACTGGGCTTGTTGGTCAAGAATAAAACAGACATCACCACCACCTCATTAAAAAGCTGTTTGTTCTCGACATGATATATCTAATACATTGCTCACTTGGCGTTAAACAATTTTCACTCACCAACAATAGCTAGTGTCATTGTCGAATCGGTGACGAACATGAATATATTTGATTCTTTCGTCAAGCAACCCCTCAAATAGTATATACACCCCTTTAAATGATGTGTGGCTTATGTTCCTAATACAATAACCATAAAATTATGTCAAAATGTTTATTAAATGTCTTTATCGTCAGTTTCCTGTTAACGGTGAATGATTGGTGTATACGGCTCTTCCAGGTATATTAAATATAACTTTGTAATTAAATAATATTTGCTTAAATGTTAAATAGGCGTGATTACATAAGATTTAAATTATGTATCTACGTGTTCTGTGTGTAACGAGTGTAAATCATAAACATAACAAATATTGCAACATGATATTGCAGCAGTTTACAGTTCCTTAATAATGTGTTTTATTAAGACTAGAGTGAACCTTAACCTTAGCTGATTTAGGTTCTTTGGTTTACTTACTCCCATGTACTTATATAATTTGCCTTCCGATCGTTGTGCTTTGCGTCGTTCGCCGTAAATTAAATATCTACATGCTCATTTCTACCACTGGATGTTATACCTCTGTTGGTGGACTATAATTCAGCGGTAGTACAGTAGTGAATGTTTGTTCATTGACAATAGTTTATTAGACATATTTGCTTGAAATTTAGTTCATAAATAAGGCTAAGGTGAATCTCCTTCTAGGTTAAGCTACCATAAGCCGATTTTGGCTATCCTGTTTCTGTCCTTGGTTTACTTGCATCCAAGGACTTTTAAGATTATTTAGCTTATCAATCTGTTGGCTATGACCGTACCAGATGAAGGTTATTCAAGATTCGCGTTCTTAGAACTAAATTAGCTATGAACGTGTTTATCACTATCACAGTGACTATTAGTCCCCTGTAGTATATTTGTATAATCTGTCCAGTAGTGAATGCTTCACTATCACAGTGACTATTAGTCCCCTGTAGTATATTTGTATAATCTGTCCAGTAGTGAATGCTTCACTATCACAGTGACTATTAGTACCCTGTAGTATATTAGTATAATCTGTCCAGTAGTGAATGCTTCACTATCACAGTGACTATTAGTCCCCTGTAGTATATTAGTCCCCTGTAGTATATTAGTATAATCTGTCCAGTAGTGAATGCTTCACTATCACAGTGACTATTAGTTCCCTGTAGTATATTAGTATAATCTGTCCAGTAGTGAATGCTTCACTATCACAGTGACTATTAGTACCCTGTAGTATATTAGTACCCTGTAGTATATTAGTACCCTGTAGTATATTAGTCCCCTGTAGTATATTAGTACCCTGTAGTATATTAGTCCCCTGTAGTATATTAGTACCCTGTAGTATATTAGTACCCTGTAGTATATTAGTATCCTGTAGTATATTAGTATAATCTGTCCTGAATGCTTCATCACTAACACTGTATATTAGATATATTTGTTTTTAAAGTTAGTTCATAAAAAATTAATTCATGAAGACTAAGGTGAATCTCCTCCAGGCATACTAAGCCGATTTTGACAAATAAACAAATACTTTGAAAATGACTATCCTCTTTATTTCCTTTGGTTTACTTGCTGTCAAGGACTTTTACATTTTTGGCTTTTCAATATTTTGTCAATGAGCGTACATCATGAAGGATATTCCAGAAACGCGTTATGTGCCCTAGATTATATATCTACATTTTATTGAATAATATGGCATGGATTTCCCGTTTTGTGCATGATAGAATACTTTAAAAAATATTTACCCCTTTTCGCTAAACAATTTATTATGTACATTTCGTAAGTAAATGTATGATATCAGGACAGTAAAAATTACGCATACTAATAATAGAAATTGTGTATCCATGGCTGCTTTGTGGAATGTAAAATGTTCTTTAGAAAACTATATTGTATATTGATATATTTGATAGGCCAATAGATTGCTACATACGTCTGTAACGTACCATATAACAGTCAAACATCAGTCGGTGGCTAACAATACTTTCTTGTTCCATCTGACGTTACCCGATTTTTGGTACCTTGGTTTTCTTGTTCCCAACGACTTTTTTTTTTTGTCTTTCCAGAGGCTTTATATATGTTTTTTTTTTTAATGACTATGTAACTTTTTGATGACATTTATTTCAGATATATAAATACAAATGAAAACCCTCGTTATTGTCAAAAAAGACGAATTATGCGTCCTGTCGTCTAAGACAGGTTAATAAGGATAGACAATAATACAATTTATACTGCAATCGTTCTATTTTAGCAGTCAAAATGCGTTGACAGTATATTTACAAGTGATAAACGATCACTGACCGTTTATAACATTTAGAAATCAGTTGGGGCCTCTTGGGGGTAACTAACTTTTTAAATAATGTGAATATTGGTAGTAATATTTATTAATGTCACTAATGATTGCAGTATAAAGACAATAACAGTGCATTGACTCGACATAAAATTCGATATACGTATTCGGCACGAATCTGGGAAAATGCTCGGGAAACCCTCGCATTTTCCCCGATTCTAAGCCTCATCCGTATATGGATTTTATGTCAAGTCAATGCACTATTATTGTCTATATTAAAGCTTTTATAAAATAAAAAAAAAATGCACAAATATTTATATATTGCGTGTCAGAGATATAGATTTTTGCCTCTGTTTCTACGACTTTCCGTGTAGATTTTGAAGCTGTGTTGACGTTGTGATATCTTTAGTTTTTCATTTTATCAGTATAGTAAAATAAAAGTTGTTAAAATATTGATGAATGTTAAAATAAATTAAATAATCTTAAACCCAAGTTTATTGACAAAAACACTTCCTCTTTGACGGGATTTTATCAAATTTAAACTTTGCAAAGTACCAAAAAAATATTTCATTGGTTGAATGTACCATAAAACATATTTCAAGCGTTAAAATGATAAATGTCAAGTACTACATAGTTGGAGGAAACGGTACCTACTTATAATGCAGATAGATAAGGAGCACCAATATAGTTAAACAAAATAAATATCAAAAGATCGCTTTAAACTTGCACAGTATTCAAAAAGGATATTCTTTGAAATTTTCCTCAACATGTTTTCAGCAACATCTACAGTTAACTCACCTTTTATTTTGGAAAGTGAACGCCATCAAATCCTAAACGGGGAAACAATTGGTGTCTTGAAAATAATTGTTCGTACATTCCTTAAACACTGAATTTATTCTCAAGAAATACGTTCTCTTCTATCATATCATATTACATCAGTTGTCATTGTCTAGAGAGAATGGCTAAACCATAACATAATTAATATGCACTTGTTTGCATAATTAAATGGTACGAGTTCTATTTGACAACTAACAACGTTCTGATCCTATACCAACTCTATGATTTATAAAGAGGATTAACGCTTGGTTAATACACCGAATTACAGTAATCTTTTTTAAAATAAAGATCGTGTAGACGCGAAAAATATAGCGGAGATGGTATCAAAGGCCTATCACGGAATGTTTTAAAGCACCAAAAACGCTCTTTGTGTTTCATAATTTGTCTTGTCTATTTATTTAAACATCTTTATCGCTTATTGTTTTCATTTTTATCCTATTTTTGTCTAATCATCTTTGATTTCGTTAAATGAGACGTAAAGACAATATCTTAAAGCATGATTCCTAACAATTGTTACGGAAGACCTGTGGTCCACGCCTTCCGTGTTATTACACGTCAATTATTATACAGGTATTCTCATTGGCGTCTCCGTTTTATTGTCATTGTTATATATAATTATAATAATGTGAGTTTCTTCGGTGCAACAAAGTACAACACATTTATAGAATGAAATTAAAAACAAAAAATATCACACCTTCGGAACAGATCAAAATTCTAATCGGAACTTGTAGAATCAGAGGCAAAAATCGAAACCCCTTACATACATTTACATGACCACTCAATTTCCAGGTACAGGCACTTTAATAATAGGTGGCGGAGATAATTTTGTTTTAAGGGCCAACTGAAATGATGCAGCCATGCCAGTGTTTTCCACATGTGAGTAAAATGTTAACCCTCACATACAATTGGACAAGCACCGTTGCTGTATGTAACACGGAGAATTAATCTTGAACATTATGCGCATAGAACTCCATTTGACGCAGTATTTGTTTTCTTTCTTAAAATAACGATGTAAATGAATATCAGAGAGACTTTTATTTCATATATAGAAAAATTAACCGAAACAACTACATGTATGTTACTATTGTCGTTCATCGTACAGACACCACTGTGACATCCGTGAAACTAAAATGTTCTACTATTGTCGTTCATCGTACAGATACCACTGTGACATCCGTGAAACTAAAATGTTCTACTACTGTCGTTCATCGTACAGACACCACTGTGACATCCGTGAAACTAAAATGTCCTACTATTGTCGTTCATCGTACAGACACCACTGTGACATCCGTGAAACTAAAATGTTCTACTATTGTCGTTCATCGTACAGATACCACTGTGACATCCGTGAAACTAAAATGTTCTACTACTGTCGTTCATCGTACAGACACCACTGTGACATCCGTGAAACTAAAATGTCATACTATTGTCGTTCATCGTACAGATACCACTGTGACATCCGTGAAACTAAAATGCTCTACTATTGTCGTTCATCGTACAGATACCACTGTGACATCCGTGAAACTAAAATGTCCTACTATTGTCGTTCATCGTACAGACACCATTGTGACATCCGTGAAACTAAAATGCTCTACTACTGTCGTTCATCGTACAGACACCACTGTGACATCCGTGAAATCAAAATGTTTCAACAAAAACATATTGTACTGATCAGTCAGTCGAATGTTATAATAAATTAGTGTTTTATGTTTACATAAAGATCTCACATTTAACAACATTAAGTAAATAATAAGATAGATATCCAGCTTAGTGGGTAAGATGCCTCTTTAGAATAACCTTCATCTGGTACTTTCAATATCAAAAGATCGGATAGGAAAAAATAACAGTGTTTGGAATCACGAAAACCAAATGAGTAATTATCATCATGTTCAAAAGATAGGAATGTCAAATAATTTAGTAGAGTTAATCTTTCCGGCAACTACATAAAATTTTACCTGGAAGTTCATGTACACTGAAAGATCTGTCTCAACCTCTATTTGGGCCTATAATACTAGTTTAACCCCGCCGCGTTTAATTGAAGTGCATGCGCAAAGCCAGGAAAGTGAGCGATTGCGAATTCGTGTGTTAGGGTATCGGTTTTGACTCCTTCTACGAATTTGATATTTGATTTTGGAATTGTTCCGGCAGTGTGATATTTTTGGTTTCTCAATTTTGTACTTTTCGAGTAAGTACAATCTCATGTAGACTTACAAAAGTCATACTTTCAATGTCATCATATGTCAACAGGAGTTTCTGCTGGGGTTCGGTGATATATATTTTTTTAAAACAACATGAAAATACCTCATCATCTGAACCTTTCCAAACTGAAATAGAAAAATTGCCCAGAGTCAAATAAACAACAACAAAAACCATGACCGCTCACTTTCCTGGCTAGGTATAGGTAATTCATCGTTTTCCGGTTATTCATAATATTCGTGAGACATGATAAGATAAAATACCATTAACAAAATATACAATGTAACAAATAATAGGACAACGCAAACAACAAAAGACAATCTGGGAATGAGACAGGGTATTGGAAAAGTCAGGGAATGAGACAGGGTATTGGAAAAGTCAGGGAATGAGACAGGGTATTGGAAAAGTCAGGCATCTCCTCTATGATTGTCACATGTGGTAAAATCATCATTTACAATGTCAGTGATTAGCAAAAATTGGACAAAAGTTTTAAAAGCTAAAAAAAAAAAAAAAAAAAAAGAAAGAAAGGAAGACCATGTTCTTATTGTTACATCATGACCATTGCTGTAAGCCATGAGACAGGATAATCACGGTAAGATAACTTTAGGCAAATAAAAGACAAATTGAGTAAGGTTGGGGTTGCACAATTTGTATCCATTCGAATGCCGATAGTATGTTGGAAAATTGAACCATTGATCTGAGCAGATATGTTCTTACTCATACCGAATAGATGTGCTTAAATTAAATGTCATTTGTGGACAAGGAATTTATATCTTATAATATCTCTCTTTTGCTGACTGTGAGTTGGATGCATTCCATGTGACATCCATAAAATCATAAATAAATTATAATTTTATTATCCTGTTACATGCTACAAAGTGTTGTGTATTGAAATAGGCGGCTAAGCACTTGTGAAATATTAAAATATGATACAATACAAATCGTCGGATTAACATTGTGGTCAGTTAGTACAATCGTATGGTGTATTAAGTTAATCTTAATCGCATTTCAAATGTTATTACATGCACAATAGAAATGAGTTTATAATTGTTCTTATAGCTTTAAATCCCTCTTCACGTGAATGAAATTGGTTTAAAGTTTTGTAAACAAGTATATTGGAGTTATTCGATTTATAAAAGTCTACCATTCCTCTTGTACGGAAAAATATAAAACGTGCCAATAACAATGGATTTCATTAATCATTTTAACCTTATTCGGTTTAAGGTCGAACATATATTTTTAGTAGGAACTACATTTATCAATGTTATAATACTGTTTGATCTTTTACAATTATATTTAGAAATATGTACATCTAGCTATTTGGGTAAATCTACAATTTGATCAAGTTTAACTTTTAAATTATGTTCGATTTATTGATAGTAAAATTAGAATAATTTTGCAGAACTACAAATAAATCACATACTAAAATGAGGACCCACTACATTTTATTTGTTTTTCTTGCGATACAAATATTACATGTATCAAAATAATTTGTGAAATCAAAACAATGATAAATCAAAATAGTTCTTAACTAAAGCAAAATTCCGTAGAAGTACAAATATATACCAACGATATTAAACAAAGACCACATACTCTCCCTACATTTGTGATGGACTACATAAGAAAATTGGTATAATCATCATATTGAAAAGTACTCTATGATTTGCATACGAACCGAAGATGGGATTGGCAATTAAATTTTGGTTCAAAGTTTACTATTGTTTCTCTATAATGTCTTGAGTTGGCCTTGTATACTATTTAATATTTAAATAATGCGTGAGGACATCGACTCTCTTTAATAATATTATTCACATGACAACATCTGTGTCACGGCAATTAAATAGATTATGTATAAAGTTCAAGATCCGAGCGTTCTTTCTACCAACGCTGCCCACTCAGTTATATGCCAGGGGTGGCATTATAACAACTCTACCCACTCAGTTATATGTCAGGGTTGGCATTATAACAACGCTGCCCACTCAGTTATATGTCAGGGTTGACATTTTAACAACGCTGCCCACTCAGTTATATGTCAGGGTTGGCATTTTATAACAACGCTGCCCACTCAGTTATATGTCAGGGTTGGCATTTTATAACAACGCTGCCCACTCAGTTATATGTCAGGGGTGGCATTATAACAACGCTACCCACTCAGTTATATGTCAGGGTTGGCATTATAACAACGCTACCCACTCAGTTGTATGTCAGGGTTGGCATTTTACTCATTTCTTGAAAGTACTTGCATGGCAACACCATTTCACTAAGAGCTGTAGCTTGGGCACATCATTTTAACACCGTCACTTTTATTTAAATGGCTGTAACAAGGAAACGTCAATCAAAATAAACTAATTTATTTGATAAAATCTGATAACACAAACTTTAATACACAACTGGTCATGGGGACAGGTTCTGGTAAGTTCACAACCATCGAATAGATTACATTCTACCAAGAGTATAAGTGACAAATGATAATACCAAGTGGTGAAACAACCATACCATGTTAAATTGTTTCTACTGTAAAACATAAAACATTCATATCATACAGTTAAATTGTGATCAAAGTGTTGAACTGACTAAGGAAACAATCGCGTGCTGAAGCTTACAAACACAATGAAGCACAGAAAGTTGATCAGATCTTAAATATTATAGATTCTGGATGATTAACTCTCCAAACGGTGTTTGTTATAGCATACATACAACTAGTAATCATTTAGAGATAGATTAAAGATTAAGAACTATATATCTTGTTTGCATGTCTATTGTTAACGATAAGATTAGTATTTCTGACATGATTTGGTCCAGCCACGACTGTGCCACCCACTGTTATTATATTGTCATTATAAAATGTGAAATTGCACTTCTCCAGTAAAAGCGGTTCTTTACATATTAACAATGCACTAAATGTACCCTGTACTTTTCTTTTCCAGATAATTAATTCGCGTTTTGTGCACAAACATAATATATAAATAACATACACTTCGATTAAACTACTGATAGTACTCAAAATAATTGGTGTGTTGATATTTACTCATTGACCGACGATGTAGTAAATGACATACATAAATTATCAACAAAGTGATTTCTTGTAGCATGAGTGCATAAAGGATGATCATTCAAATAGATATACGCGTAAACCATAATATGTAAAACATAAAAGTATGAATATTCCAAATATTAATTTTAGGATCCATCTCAATATTAATGAAAATGTATATAAACCATTATATGTAAAACATAAAAGTATAAATATTCACAAATATTAGTTTTAGGATCCATCTCAATATTAATGAAAATGTATATTATTGACCTGACCTACTATATTTCTTTCATGCTTATTTCCTGAAACCAGGTCACATGATTCATTATTTGTGGTGCATCGTAAATTAGCATATTGCAAACTTTCATGTATACTGCACGTTACTAGAAAAAGTTAAAAATTGCACGATGCCAGAAATAAATTCTAAAAACCGACAGGTTGCACGGTCATATGAAGTAGTATAGCATAATAATATCAGCATAGATATAGGGTTATGGTTAAAGTGTTTAACACCACTTTCAACAATATTTCAGTTAAATCGTGGCGGTCAGTTTTATTGGTGGAGGAAACCTGAGTTCCCCGGAGAAAAGTACAGACCAGCCACAAATCACTGACAAACTATCACATAATGTTGTATCGAGTACGCCTCGCGCTGATCGTGATCCAAATTGACAACTTTAGTGGTGATAGGCATACGATCACAACCACGACGTCCCTAACCTAGATATTAGGTTGATATTATACAATTAATGAGTTGGATACAAGTAATTATTAACCCAAGAATATTATATTTACCAGGGGCCGATGTAAATATATTATTCTTGGGTTAATAAATCCTGGCATCCATTGAATTGAAAGTCATTAATTGTTTTATTATATGACACATTTTATATGTTTTTTTTTCACTCTTAAAATAAGCTTTGATCACGAGATTTTCTTTGGTTTAGCTTGGTGGAATGTTATATTCACCTCGCGTGACGTCACACGAGGTTAATATAATGTTTTATCAAAGATCGTTACTAGGGACGTCAGCCAACCTGAAAAAGACATTATCTGCAGTCATATAATAATTCATTTTATCGCTATTTTGTTTACTTTCCCTTTGATGTTTAAAACCAATATGTTTCTTATCAGGTACAAGCGCTGAGAAGATTCAAATTATCGCTAAACGCTGTCAAGGACGCGTAGTAATATCGCTGTTTTCTAATATGTCGTTATAATGACGTCACATTACCAAATCCTTGATAAACATACTATCATAGCGTTAAAATAATTAAAGATGTTAAACTCGAGGACGTTTCTCAATCATCTCCCTTCGATGAGAGATGACTGAGAAACCTCCTCTCGTTTTAAAAAACATCGTTAATCACTTATTATTATATGATTATAAATATTTCTTTTATCTCATTGGCGAAAAGCATGGTATTTTTTACTTGATAGAACTTTATGAATACTGTCGTCTAAGCCTTCAATTTCCACAAATATTAATTTAGATCATTTCAGAGGAACCTTTGGAACGTTATATTAACCTCAAGTTAAAAGTAGGGGTTTTCCGATTTTCTATCTAAATCGTCCAATACGAAAAGAGAATTCAAATCGACGGACCAATCAAAAAATTCGCCAGGCCATCTAATGCAAACACTGAAAACGATAATAGGAGACGATGCTGCCCATGAAAATAAAAAGCGATTTGCCACCGTCGACAAAGAGGAATTGAAAAGAATCTTGAAAGAGAAAGACGCAATGAACACTCGACGAGCGACAGATTTGGCGGTTAAAACATTTAGGGCATACTTGCGAGGGAAGGGTACCACGCAAGAATTTGAAGATTTGCCAAAAGTGTAGTGCCAGTATATAAATGTAAGACAATCATCTATTCCCACGTTGTGTGTGACCCCAAGCAAACATTATAGATAAATTATAAAGAATGGAGGAATGTCTATTTTTCAATTTTATCTTAAAATACATTCCTTATAAACAATATCCAGACAAAGGATAAGATGAGGTTATTTAAATGGAGATAGATACCCCTGTGATATACATTACGTTAATAGCTATAGTCATCCGTTGTTGTTTTGTAATTTAATTATTTCAATTTGTTTGTTGTTTGGCCTTTGTTGTGTGTGCCATTTTGTGTATCATCTTGGTACATGTAATAGAACGTTTATGTTGATATCTGAAACTTATGAATAAACCTAAGATAATAAAAATGTACTGAAGGTACCGATATTTTTCGTTTCCAGTTTCAATATCATGATATTACTAATGATATGATGAAGCATTACTATCATAGTCTAGTCAATTTAGCCCAAAAATTGCTCAACCTGCAACTAATTGCAACAAAAGGTTTTTTTGAGTGCAATTAGAATATGGACTTGTATTAATAACATTCTTAAAATATACATAAATATAATTTGCGGAAAATGGTATTTTGGGGTGAAATGTGTTATTTTTTTAGTGAAAATCACGTAAACCTGGAAATCAAGAAGAACTCTGTTTTGTATTAGCAACATACTAAGAATATAATTTGCGGAAAGGGTATTTTTGGGTGAAATATGTGTTATTTAGTGAAAATCACGTAAAACTGGAAGTGAGGAAGAACTCTGTTATTGGTGGGCGAATTTTTATAATCTAAGCTTTAATAGGGTGCAAATTAGAATATGAACTTATGAGTATTAACAACATACTAAAAATATACATATAAATGATTTACGGAAAAGGGTATTTTGGGGATGAAATATGTGTTTTTAATGAAAATCACGTAAACCTGGCAATGAAGAATACCTCGGTTATTGGTGGGCGAATTTTTATAATCTAAGCTTTAGTGGGGTGTAAATTAGATTCTCCCATTATGACATCATTTTAACCCCGCTGAACCAGTGGTGAAAAAATCTTTAATCCTCTAGAGGATTAAAATATCTCGTGCCTTTCCCCGCATTTGACTCGTTTGACGGCTTTTGAAATAAAGTTCGTGTTAAATAATGGGAGAATCAAATTCTCCTTCAGTTGCCCATGTGGGTTACGATAGTTCTCCACTCTCGAGAGTTAAATTAAAAATTTTAACCACTCGACTCACGGCTCGTGGTTAAAATTTTTAATTTAACTCTCTTGAGTGGAGAAATATCTTAACCCACGGGCAACTGAAGGAGAATCTATACATATTGACTTGTATTAACAACATACTAAAAATATACACATAAATGATTTGCGGAAAAGGGTATTTTGGGGGTGAAATATGCGGGTTTTTTCTTTCGTGAAAATCACGCAAAACTGGAAATGAAGATGAACTCTATTATTGTAGGGAAAATTTTTATACGCTTTAATGGGAAAGAATATTTGAGAAATTAATCATGTAAGCCATAGTTTTTTTTTAGGATTTTATAAAACTTTAGCATTATTTTCATAAAACTATTCATCCGAGCTATATATAATTGTTATATGAAGGCGTCATCTTTGTCCCCAAAGCTGTCCCGTAAATTAGTAGGAAATAGTCTCCGTTAGAGGTAAAGTTCGCTGAGCATTAACACCATGGTAGGCATATGGACTAATCATTCAGTGGGTGGTATCAGAGTATAGTAAAATTCGTGAATCCACTTCCTCCAGGACCTATTCATGTCTCCATGGACGTTACATATGCTTATATGAAATTAATCTGTAATTATATGAGCAATATAGAAAAACATATTTGGATACTTCCATCTATCAACCAATGTTTTAGTTAGATTCACTGAGGATGCTGACATAAAGCAGGACCAATCCGAAGATGGACTTCTAACTGCCCATCATACAATTATTTTTAATCCAAAATAACATTTCGGGACACCACCACTTTATTTTTAGACGGAATCATGTGCTTATTGCGTTAGCATGAGAAGAATCCTGATCCATTTTCTTGTGACTGTATCGCTCGTTGTTTATATGCTTTCTGAGTTAATTTGAACATGTACTGGTGGTTTCATCATTCGAATAGATTTGCTTAACCCGTAGTGATATAGGGGATATACTTAGTTATAGTGTCTACATGTATATATGAGGACATCCTTGTGGGGGGAAAATTTGGATATTTGTCAGTGTTTTATCAATATCTTCCCCCACATACCACTCATTGACAACATCCTAAACTTTAAAAATATTTCCCCAGCCGCCTGTATTAGCCTGCAGAAGACCCAAGTTGGTGAGAGCTGATATTGCTTTACACTCCATACATCTCGTCAGTTGGACTTTGATATGGTTGTGAAACAAATGTTGCATGACATACCGACAAATTCAACATACGAATAATTTGCTTTGCAATTTCAGTTGCAAAACTATCAACCCATCTTAGTCAAACATGTATAATAATTGTAAGACCGTTTCTTTCTCTTACGAGGGGAGTTTTAGGTGCATAAGAAAAAGTTTAAGATACCAAATGGGTAACCAGAAGTAACCAGAAGTAACCAGAAGCCTCAAATCGAAGGTTAAAACAATACATTGAACAAACAATGATCTACAAAACACTACACAGAAAACTAAAAACCAGTTTAACTCAAACATTATGTATAGAAGTGTCTGTACTGTCAATGTTGAGGTGTATGTCAAGATATGAAGTTGAGAAGCATCATTTTATTTTTTGCTTTCATCATCTCAAATACCATTATATTTTTAATGAGAAGTAACAACCATACTCCAAGATACCAAAAATGAAACCCATAGCATCGATGATGAAGACATAAAAACTGCACAGCTCTTTTTATCTTTAGACAATTTTTAAAAATTAAATTCGGTCGTTACCTATGTTTTTGTTACTAATCAGCCGAATATACTTATTCCTTTTATTTCGTCAAAAAACCTTATATATGCTTTAATATCACCTTGATTTATTTACTGTATTGTTTTAAAGAAACGATATATTATAGGATTAGTTTGTTTATAATTTCAATCAAAACATGAATGTGATATATTTCAATTGTTGATACCTGAAACCTAAGCTTATCATATATCTAGAATCCATTTAAGAAAATACAAGTCTCAAATAGCAACTGATAAATTCCAAAAATGACAAGTTTCATTGAAATTTAACATTTATATAACACCTTATAATTCAAAATCTCGGATATAAAGTCAATCAAATTTGATAGATATATTCACAGATTAAGATGGATTAAAGATGCCAAATTGGCATAGAAAAATCTGAAATTCCATAGACATATCAGTCACAGGTGTTTGTTGTATCTTACCACCTTATATTAAATATAAATTACGGCGATGTCGCTGATAACAAAAACATCAATAAAATACACAATTAAAACATGCCAAACTATACATGGACCAAACGATCATAGTCATAAGTAATAAATTATAAAATAGATCATGTTTAAAGAAGCAAATAAAAGGTGATATGTAAGTGATGAATCAGTTAAATCACCACTTTGTTTGTCTAGATCTCGGTCAGTAAAATGCAACGTCATATAATGATTAATGACTGACACCTAATTTTAATTTAATTTGATTTAATTAAACTGTTAAATAGTATTTGGCAACCCCAACCATCCTGTATTTTCTACTTCTTATAAAAACTTATCACAATATCTGGATGATAAAGTCCAATATCAACAATATTAAGTAGTATCGAGGTGGTAAGATTTTATTTATGAGGAAATCGGAGGTACTGGGAGAAAGCGACTAACCAACAAAAGGTAACTGATGAGCCTAACCGTTAAGTTCGGAGGTGAATCGTGTAACACTAAATTAGATATCTACGTTTTCAGGTTGTTTATGTCTAAATCTCTGTCATTAAATTGCAAGTCATTTACTGATGAAGGTGATATCATCTAAATTTAATTTGATTGAATTAAACTGTTAAAATTAATTTGGCAACCCCCACCATGCTGTATATTCTACTTCTAATAAAAACAGACCACATTGGAAAGGTTTATTAAGGATGTTAAGGCCATTTCCAATCATATTCAATGATATCCTGGCGATCAGATTTATTGGTATTTGAAAATCGCAGTACCCACCAATCTATCACAAGAAACTGACAAACTTATCCTCACCCACGACAATCGAACTTTCGATGAAACTGATTGTATGTGTAGTTATAAATCGTACTACATGTACCATGCCATCGTGTTCTCTTTCCTGTCAGATGTCATCTTTGTTCTTGTGAAGCTATGTATTTCTTCTATAGCTTAATTTTTACATATTATATTTTAAATTCTATATGTACACAAATGTATTCTATTTAAAGATAATAAACTGGATATAAGACTAAATCTGTTTTTTGTTCTTTAAATTCCTTTGAATATTGCATACTATATTATAAATTGTATAAATGTATGTATAACTTCAACACATGACATCTCTTTATATTTGTTTGCAGAAAAAATAGTGAAACAATCATAAATAATGCTGATACCAAGAAAACGTTGAATCGTAAAAGAAATTTAAAAAAAATATATATAAATTTGATGAGGAAAACCCAAAGTTGCAATGCCTGACATTTGTGTCAAAACATAACTTTAAGAATTAATTTGGTGATGTTAGGAAACATGTTATTATATTTCCCATTGTCCCTATATTTTACATGAGAAATGTCCCCCATTCCACATTGTTAATATTCTATATTGTTTAGAAAAAAAACTTAGGTTTTTGCACTATGTATTTATGTAAGTAATTCTAGAGATCAATTTTCATAATAAAATAATATTTATTTTCCCCATTATAAGAGGTGGTGGACAGAGACTTTTATATTATTACAAATGTTGGAAAACAGCACTAAAATTATGACAATAATACAAATGAGACATTAAATCAATTACAATCTGGATATACAAGTTAATAACAGTGAAACATCAATTCCAAAATAATATTTAGATAACAAAAACCCACATCGTGATACCAGATGCTTCCAAAATTCAGAACATTCGACAGATGTCATTATTGAAGCAGGAAGTATTTACCTTTCCAGAGCATCTACGTACACCCACCCACCTTCGCATCAGTTGCCTGTTTTATAGGGATTCGTGTTGTTTAATCTTTACTTTTCGATGTAGTGTTTGTGGACCGTTGTTTTGTTCTACTGTCGTTTTTTTTTAATTTGGTCGTTGTATTGACTGTCCTTCGATTTACGACATCTGAATACCTCTTTATAAACATATTTTAAGATTATTCATGAACCCATTTTAACGATTATGGTTTATTTATGACTGGGTTCCGATTTTACCCTTTTAACAAAAGTATAGACTATTATAACATTGTTTACGTTAAAGGCTTTTTTTAAAACACCATAAATTATAATAAAACAATCAATATCAGAAAAGTTTTGGATGAAGATACGGAAGCCCATAGGTGCCATGCGAAAATATTTTTTTATCTGGCGGCCGCCACTTAAATTAATTATCTGGCGGCCGCCGCCATTTTATTATATTGTAACCGCCATTTATACGAAGAGAGCAGAATGGATGTGGAAACTGCGACTGCTTTATATTTTCACATGGGATTTAGTCACAAGGAGATTCTGTGTGTACATCAGAGAGTGGGTGTAGGCCCAAGTACACCACGGTAGAGAACCCGACACCCCGAGAGGTTACGGCAGGAGGGAAGAGTTTGAGGGGGAAAAGGTCCAGAGGGGGAGGGGCAAAAGTGTAAATTTGCCCAAGTCCCTAAAGTTCGACGGGAAGTCCAACTGGAAGGCGTTCTATGCCAAGTTCTCCCGGTATGCCGAGGTCAGCGAGTGGTCGAAAGGGGAATGTAGGGACCAGTTGTGCTGGTGCCTTGATGGGAAGGCCAGCGAGTACTATGCCCTGATGGTCGAAAGGAATCACGATATGGCCTATAGGGACCTGATAGGTAAATTAGAAAAACGGTTTGGGTTCAGGGAACTCCCAGAGACTGCACAGGTACAATTCAGTAATGCACGTCAGACTCAGGAGGAGCTCCTGGAGGACTGGGCGGACCGGGTGTTGTCATTGGCCACTAGGGCTTTTCGGGAGTTTCCCGAGACCCATATGTACCAACAAGCGGTAGTGAGGTTCTGTCAGGGGGCCGCCGATAAGGAAGCCGGAAGCTATGCCTCCGATATCCGGCCCTCGACCATGGATGATGCTATTGATAGAATGCGATGGCATCAGCACAATCATCAGGCTATCTATGGGCGTCCTCCTCGCAAAGAGGTGAAGCAAGTGTCCCCAGGGCACTACAACGGTAGGGTAGACAGTGGGGAAACTAAGGTCTGCGTTGTAGAGGCAAACAGGGGAGAGGAACTAAGTCTGAGGAAAGAGGTGGGGGAGATCAAGTCCATCCTTGCCGCACTCTCAGCTCAAATGGCGGTAATGATGGAGGAGTTAAAGAGAAGTGCTAGTGGGTATGGAACGCCACTCCGGAGTCCGTCCCCCAGAAGGGACGACAAACAGGGATGTTACCACTGCGGGGAAATGGGACATTTCAAAGGGGAGTGCCCAAAATGCTTGGGATCGGAAAATAAGGGGGCAACTCGCGAGGCCTGAGCCCGCCCCGTAGTAGCAATGTACAGGGTCTCGAGGGATCGGTGGACGGCGAAGAGGTAACTAAAGTAGTGGCATCTCCCATCCTGAAAAGAGGAGAGGAAAAGGAACCAAGGGAGAGCCCCCTTGGGTGAACTGGGACGTTGGGAAGCCCGCCAATTAAACCTCCTCCGGGTACTAGGAGTCCGGAGGGGAGGGACGAGGATCAGAATCCTGAGGTTCATCCAGACACAGGGGTGAAAATCTCAAGGGTGGCCAGCTTGGAAAGGCTCAGCTGGGGGGTCGGTTTGTCGAGTGGAGCGTCTGCAGCGGAGGGGGAAGGTAATCTAGGGGGACCCCCAATCTTTGAGGGGGCAGCAAGATCCTATCTAGGATATGCGTCCTCAGGTGAGGAGTCCTCCGAGGATGGGGAAGTCACCCTAGTGGGAACGGACATGGAAGAGACCATGGGGGAAGAGCTGGCCCAGGGATAAGAAGAGACCTCAGATAGAGTGCAGGGGTCAGACGAGATCGATTCGGAGGGGGAGGAAGTTAATAGAGTGGTATTACCTCCCATATTGAAAAGAGTGAGGGAGGAGGGACAGTCCCTTTCGAGTTACTGGGGAGTGGGGGAGCCATGCAGAAGGCCGGGTGAAGGGCACCAGCCCGGCAGTGAAACCCCCTCCGGGTACCAGGAGTCCGGAAGGGGGAGGCGGGGAGAAAGATACTGGTCAGAACCCAGAGTTTCATCCGGGAACGGGGATGAGCATCCCCCAAGTGACCAAACGGGAAGACAGGCCCAGCTGTGGGGCTGGGTCTTCGGGTGGAGAGTCTGCGGCTGAGGGGGAAGGGACTCTGATGGGACCCCAGTCGTCAGGGAGTCAGTAAGGTACATTTGGTGTACTTCCCGTCGAACTTTAGAGACTTGGGCAAATTTACACTTTTGCCCCTCCCCCTCTGGACCCTTTCCCCCTCAAACTCTTCCCTCCTGTCGTAACCTCTCGGGGTGTCGGGTTCTCTACCCGTGGTGTACTTGGTCCTACACCCACTCTCTGATGTACACACAGAATCTCCTTGTGACTAAATCCCATGTGAAAATATAAAGCAGTCGCAGTTTCCACATCCATTCTGCTCTCTTCGTATAAATGGCGGTTACAATATAATAAAATGGCGGCGGCCATTGAAGTGGCGGCCGCCAGATAATTACTGTAAGTGGCGGCCGCCATATAATTTAAGTGGCGGCCGCCATATAATTTAAGTGGCGGCCGCCAGATAATTACTTTAAGTGGCGGCCGCCAGATAAATTAAGTGGCGGCCGCCAAATAAAATAATATTTTCGCATGGCACCTATGGGCTTCCGTATGAAGAAGTATTAGATATATTTAAAGATATTCTTTACAAATATTGTGACCTTCAATAATTAATTCTTATTGTTCATTTTGGACCATAATTCTTTTCCGTCGATAAAAAGATTATTTAATTAATTATACTGTGTAGGTGCACTAGTTAAAACCACACGTTCTATTTGTAACTTGCGAGGAACGTTTTATCATCTTTTTAAGATCAAATTTATTCTATAACGAGACAATAATTAAAGAAACGGTTAAAAATACCATGGGTGTCATCAGAGGACGTAAATCGTGGAAGGTCAGACAATACAATAGCCAAAGGAAAAAGGACAAACAATCATATGCGAAACACTACACATAAAATTAACAATTGAGCTACGCGAAATCCATAAAAAAAAACGGGGATGAACTCAATTTCTGCAGAAGTATAATGGTATAATGAGTACCTGCTCTACTAGTTGCATTCGCCATGTTACTTTTAATTCAAATTCGTGATATATCATAAATTTAGTAAATGTTCAAGATAATTTACACCAGAATAATTTAATTTCACAATATAACTTTGCTTCGTCTGTAATAGTTTATTGTCTTCCAATATCCACGATTATTCTGATAGTCGACTACTACAAAGAAAAATAATCGACCTCTTAGACATCGTCACTGTTGGGTTAAATTGAATATTAAGCATAGTGCTTCATATCATTTCCAGCAATATCCTCTGGATGAAGCCGTGTTAAACGTGTGTCGTTAGCTTAATCTATTAAAGGTATATGCATGACGAGAACGTGTTACAAACAGTCTAAGCCACAAGACACAGGACGCCACATTAGGCACTAATAATAATTACCAATGTTCGGACATCTTGATTGTCTTGGGAAAACAACTATGTAATGGATGGGATCTGAAAACGTTGCCTTAAAACGTGGTAGAGGTAAATCACACTATGGACTACTGCAGTTTGTCTTTTACATATACAAGACATGACACAAGACATCATTTGTGCACCCCCTAAATGTGAGTTATATGTTTGGTTTGTCCTACACAGCTAGCAACCGCTCTTTGGGAGAAGCCAAGTCAAAAGTGGCCAAACTAGTTGGTAATTATCTGCACCGACGAGGTATCCACAGTGGTTGGAGTAGCTTGTTCATATCTGATCAAGTAAATAACGTGTAACACAAATCTCACAGACCTATTCCACTGCGGTAACATATTAATATATTAACAACAATATCGACTGACATTCTGAACTACTAGACTCTCCCTTGATCACGGGAAGGGATGGTATTAGTGAATTCATCAGATCCCTTCCGAAATAATAAGACTCAACAGAACAAGTATTAAATTAAAGGAAAGAAACAAAAAAATATGCTAAAACAAACCCAAAATAAATGTTCAGGAAAATTAATATCTAAAAAAAAGTGTGTGAAAATTCCCGACCAAAATAGGTCACACATCTACGTTAACAGTTCAAGATGATCGGACGGTGTCAAAATAAGGGAAATACTTTATCACGTATAGTGCGAAACTGACAGGATATGTATATTTCAATGTATCAAATAATTAAGCCACAATTTAAAAAAAATATATATATAAGCATAAAATATCATTTCTAACGTTTATATAATATAAAAAGATGAAATGTCATTTGCAAAAAATGATTGATCAATCGAAATGAACGATGAAAGCCAGGTTTAGGAATCGGTATCTAAAAGTAGTGAAAACTAATATTCTTGTTGACACATTATTGTAATATTGTTACTTACCTTACTGGTATATGATGAGTTATAGTTAGTAAAGCACATCACTAAATTATGAAACAAGAATATACGATTATATTTCAAGACGTATCTAAACAATAAATTACAAGGTGTATTATTTACTATGGGTAGGTGACAGGCTGTGATAAGAAGACAATGTTGTAATTTATATGATAATAAATTACCCACACTGATGTGATGTAATCTAACAATTAGAAGTCAAGTCAATTTGATAGTACATTGAGTTCCTTTGTTTTAGAGAGGAGCGAAAGATCAATTGTTATGAAGAATAGTGCTACTCTAACTTGGTGATTGGCTACGATTAAGAAGGTATTTATCACCATTGTTACAGGTATCAGGTGTTAATTGCTCCATTTAACAATAATATATGCTTCAGAAAGGATGGTTATTTTCTGGCTTGGCAAGCAATTTGCAAGCTAATATTTAGTTGGCGTCACATCAAGAATTAATTTTGTATATATATATTCAATGTATTTTGATGTTAATTGTATGAATGTATCAATTTTCGTTCATTTCTTCTTTTAAAAAATCGGTTAGATCAATATCTTTCTTATTTAATAAATATATTTAAATAAACATAAACAAAAAGTAGTAAAATAAATAATTAACACAGACAAAGTGTTTGTCCTAAATACATAATGCTGAGGTTTCTGCTGTGAGTGTACCTGATGCAGGTTATTCTAGAACACGTCGTACATAATGCTGAGGTTTCTGCTGTAAG
>MJUT01053482.1:16328-28963 GCA_002080005.1 Gigantidas platifrons
TTTGCGAGAATGGATTTCTCAGAGTAATATTGAAGTTAAAGCATGTAGATATATCATGAGAAGAGATGAAAAGTCAATTTCAAGAAAAACGTATCAATGATAGTATGTTTATCAAGGATTTGGTAAAATGACGTTATATTAGAAAACAGCGATATTATGTTAATATCACATTAGTTGCTTGATAATAGATATTATCCCATGTAAAGATCAAAGGGAAAATGTACAAATCATTGATACGATGATAACATTGCTTTTTATATTGCATTTGTTCTATTTTGAACAGTCAAATTGCATTGACATGATAATATTTAGTTATATACGGTCACTGACCAAAATTATAGCTTTTCTGGTTCCCCTTTAATGTTTTCCCTGTTGAGCTTTGGGTAACTAGTTGTAAATCAGCTGAATTCATGTTGACAGAAAATATCAAATGGGGGAATCAAGAGATAATTGTATAATTTTATTATTTAATTCAATTATCACCGCTCATGAATTAATGTGAATTTTTCCGCAAGATAAACACAATATAAACGCAGCGTCTTAAAATGTCAAGTTCATGTGTATTCGGTGCAAAACTGGGAAAAGGCTTGGGCGTCCTTGCCTTCTTCCTGTTTTTTAAGCCTCATACCCATAAACTTTACACTTTAGAACTCTGCGTATTGCATATGTACATGCAACAGGCAAAGCTGGATTTTGTTTATACTGCAAGCTCACTGAAATGATAGCTCACATGTAGACATGTGGTCGCACTCTGACAAACTATTCTACGGCTGAATATTGCTTAATGCCTAGTCAGCAATCCTTTAAGCTGCATCATGGTAGTAACACAGTATCTTGCCAGCTGCATTTTCATTGGTCAATCTAAACTTCACCTTGTCATAAGGTTAGACTGAGTTGTATCAGATGTAATGCATTATCGTTAACTCATGAATGACCACGCTCCTATACTCTCCACTCAATATACCTGTGGGTCAACTGACAGAGATATCCTCATAGTCATGAACAATTCGGCAGTCATTTTAAAACATTTTGAGTAGTTCCGACACACTATTTTTCGGCAGTCATTTTAAAACATTTTCAGTAGTTCCGACACACTATTTTTTGGCAGTCATTTTAAAACATTTTCAGTAGTTCCGACACACAATTTTTCGGCAGTCATTTTAAAACATTATCAATAGTTCTGACTAGTGATGGGGAATCGGAAAATTTTCATAATCGATTATCGGCAATAATCGGAAGGGCATAATCGATTATTAATCGGAAAATAGTTAAGTCTTATCAGAGCATTAAAATATTTCAGTTATTGTTGTATATTGTAACTACTAAACTGAATATAACTTTTAATGTGTTTTAATGTGCCAAAACACGACCAAGGTCCTATTATTTAAATGTCAAACTAAAGCCTACATTTAAAAGGTCATACACACAGAAGATTAAGAGAATGAAGTTAATTTGTGATGCACGAAAAACATTGATATGCACATAAAACTTGAGTGTTTACTTGGCAATTCAAAAAAATTTTATGTTGCAGAAAAACATTGTCAAACATTTTTTTTAAACACAGTGAACATGGTAAAACAAAATTAAAACAACATGAATTGGAAACCAAATTAGAAACAGACTAGAATCTAGCATTTTCAGTTTATGCCACCATATACATGTAAGCAATATTTCAGGAATCTACCAATATCAATTTTTTGGTTCAAAATCACAATGCGGACAATGTTTTTTGGACTTAGCCTACACCTTTTTTATTAACTATTTGCAGGGCTCACCACACAAAGTAAAAACAGGACGACTTGACTTCTCTCTCTCTTGACTTGACTTGAAGTGAGGGAAAAGCTGGGAGACTTCCGAAAATCGATCCAAATTTTAACGTTTCTTTCCCCACTACCGCATGTTCCCCTACCTTTCACAAAACGAACATACTGGCTACTGCACAATGATCATAAAAAGGATGCAATTAACGAGTTTGGAATAAAATATTCAACATCAAATCCTGTATGGGTCAAATTTCAGGAACATGGGAGCTCCTTTTATGTGAATATTGAAGAAAAAGCATGATTATTGGTGAGCCCGGTATTTGTCCATACAAACTCAATACTCTTTCAGATAATCCTGGTAAACTTAAATACATGATGGCAAGTTTGTGATTCAAGCCGTTGTTTGTTTCAGCCATTTTGACTTTGATTAACGTAATTTCTAATACGGATACCGGAAACGGAACCAAAAATCCGGAATCGTCGATGTCGGCGATATTCGATTATTGATTTTGGAATCGATTATGATCATCGTTGCCACTCAAACGACCGTTAATCGATCATCGGCGATAATCGTTCCATCACTAGTTCCGACACACTATTTTCGGCAGTCATCTTAAAACATTTTCAGTAGTTCCGACACACTATTTTTCGGCAGTCATTTTAAAACATTTGAGTAGATCCGACACACTGTTATACAGCCAATCAAATCAGTTTTTAAAAAGAAAAGGATTTTCTTACAAATTAATATAACAATAAGAGGAGATGAATGGAAGGTAATGAGCCACAGACTTTTAGATGATGAATGGAAGGTAATGAGCCACAGACTTTTAGATGTTGAATGGAAGGTAATGAGCCAAAGCCTTTTAGATGATGAATGGAAGGTAGTGAGCCACAGACTTTTAGATGTTGAATGGAAGGTAGTGAGCCACAGACTTTTAGATGTTGAATGGAAGGTAATGAGCCACAGACTTTTAGATGATGAATGGAAGGTAATGAGCCACAGGCTTTTAGATGATGAATGGAAGGTAATGAGCCACAGACGTTTAGATGATGAAAGTTATATATAGCTACGTCAGACTCTGTCTTTCATAATCTGTTTAATTCGTCTATTGGGAAAATTTAAGTGATGTTATGTTGTTATTGAACCTTCTAAACACAGATCATTTATGGAATAAACCAAAAACAATGATCTTCATATGGACTGACCCAACGTGTGATGAGTTGAGAATATCTGAGTTTGATCAGACATTGGTTAGTGACAATAAATGTAATGAGAGTAGCATATTTAACATATGGTTGTAATCAAATTGTGTAGAACACATAATTATTTTAAAAATATTTTCATACCATGCAAAGGTCTTGCCCCTGATGAAGCATCTGGCAGAAATATAGACACAACTCTTCTACACACATCCTTCTTAGCCCAGTCTAGATCAACACGTGATTTACTAGTAGGATATTGAACAGTCACTCTGTTACCCAGGCCTGAGTGTATCTTCTCTATAGTATCAAGTAGTATATAGTTGGCTGAAACAAAAAAAAAAGCTTTACGAAACATATTTTGATGTTTGTTTGTTTGTTTGTTTGATGGTGTTTAATGCCACTTTCAACAATAGTCAATATTCAGTTATATTGTGACGGTCAGTTTTATTGGTGGAGGAAACCGGAGAACACGGAGAAAACCACCGATCTGTCGCAAGTCACTGACAAACTTTCTTACATAATGTTATATACCTCGCCCTAATTGAGATTCGAACTCACAACATCAGTGATGGGTGATAGGCACTGACTGCATAGGTAGTTGTAAATCCAACTGCCATACGGTCACGGCCACGATGGCCCCTTATATTTTGATAGTAATTGAAAATAAACATATTTTTAATGGATGTAGTCCTTTAAAATGTGACTGTGAAATGAAAAACATCAATTAAAACAGTCTTCCATAATTTTAATTTGTTACTTTAATCATAAACAATTTGGCTTTAAAACACGATCTACAGCACTTCCGGAAAGCACGCTAAACATTAGGCATTACACCACCAAATTGGTCTCGAGTAACTCAAGATAAATTAGCTCTCAAAAAGACTTTCGACTGAAAATGTGAGTACTATAATACACAACAATGCAGTAAGCAGATATACTTCTTCTATATTACGAAAAGAAAGTTTAAACAGAGACAGACAAAAAAAGGTAACTATGTGTACTATTCATATCACTTTACAGTATTAATAAGGTATACTTTCAGTCATGTTCCAGGTAGTATTACTGCAATAATTTGGTTTAGTTGTAATGAGGTATCCCAATAAACATAAGAGAAAAACCGAAGGGACAATCAAGAATATCCATAGACACAGGAAATGTTGGAGCAAGATATAGAACAAAGATAAATAAAGCCACAAAACAAGGACCCCACAAAAAAACGGAGATGAACGCACATGCTTGTGAAGGGTAACCAGTTCCTGTTTCTCACATTATCCTGATTCTGAGCCCACCGTTCTTTGCTGTAACTCCTTGATGCTGCATATTTTGCAGAGAAGCAACAAATACCAATTTCATAGTCTTTGATTTCGACTCAGATCAGGGCATGAACCACGATCTACCACACTCAAGGTGAGCATGTGTATGAATGAACAAAAATATACAGCTACAAGAATTTAACAATAATCTCACCACAAATCCATATAGGTCCTCTCCAATTACTGTTTCCACCCATTATAGCAGAATCAGATTCTCCTGGTGTGTAATGAAGGCTAAATTCTTCTGTTGTAACAGAATCTTCTTTTAGTAAAGATTTATCTCCCTTGGTCGTAGATTTATCCTTGGTGCTATGATAAATGTCATCTTCTGAAGCTTTATAAACATTTTTTGGTGGATTTTTGTCTCCTATAGCCTCACATTTATCATGGGAAGCATCTGTAGCCATAGGGGGTATCTGGGGGCTATGTTGAACAACACTTTCTGTAATTGTGGTAGTTTCTTTTTCCATAGAGTTGTCTCCCTTTGTGAGTGATTTCTGACTTTCTGTTATTACAGGAAGTTTCAATGTATAAGACTTTGTATGAACCTAGAAGAAATGAACAATTCTAAAACCTATATTCAATTGTATATTTACTTAAAAACAAATAATTTAATAAATGAGTGTTTCCTATTACTATATTTTCTTCTTAAAAAGAAAGAAAGATGGAAGAAAATATAGAATTCGCCTTTTGTACATAGAACCTGGTTTCTCTATGAATGTTGACCTGTAATTATGAAGACCTATCTAATCTGTACAAATCCTCTCAGTGGTGTAACCCTAACCTTTGCTTTACATGTGGTAGAGAGTGATTTGATCCAAACTAAAACACATTGGTATTTCTTGCTTGTTCGCTATGCAGGCAGCATTCTTGTGTAAGAGAAAAGACATTGTTGGCCCAGAGTCAGGATAACGTGTCTGCAGGTTCTCAAGACTAAAACATGAAAATTGGGAAATCCCAGATATTTATATATAAATAAACAAAGAGACTATGTATACATTTAATTCATTTCCGAATATTCCAAGGTTAAAAATTTTGGCCAAAAAATTGAATTTTAATTTACTTTTAACCCTTTACCACATACATATATATAATGTACTTCAATAACATTAGGTTTCTTCAATGGTTCAAGGAATATCACCTGACAACTAAGTCTGGTAAAGATCAAATGTCACAAACTGAATATTGTTTTGGAAACCAACTGTGGACACCTACCCGCCCTTCAAGCTAATTACAGTGTTTCATCTTGTCACAATTTAGCTAATCAATATTATACAATACGGTTGTTTCGAATCATGTCAATTCCGACCACGTTCCGTCTTTTTCGTGTCTTGACGTCTGAACAAATCGGCAGGCGACTTCCGGTGTTTATGCTATTACATGTACTGTGACAACGTCAGCATATCATAGTCGTAGATGTGGTAGATTATAAGTAATTGTAATATGGAGACGCAGAGGAAACCACTGAATAAATACTGGTGCTCGGTACCCCACTATCTGTCTTATATAAGAATTATATTCATAAAGGCAGATCGTTTTCCTTTGATGACGCTGACAGCCGCAAATAAAGAAAGAAAAGAAATTTAATTTTAAAGAAGTATTTGCCTCTGCGTTGAAGTCAAATAATTTAATTGATATCTGTCTTTTACAGAAAATATTAAGATTTTTTTAGCTTGAGGATCGAACGTTAAAACGGCACATATCGATTGGAGTTTTTGTTGTGTACATTGACACTGGAAGTTCAGTGCCAGCAGTTCCATCGAAATCACATGATCTGGCGGACGAAAATAACAAAATTTTGACGGAATGGAAATGATTCGAAACAACCGTATTACTGTTTTTTCATGAGGTAAATCTGTGGATTGACTTTTGAAAAAAAAATTATATTCACTGAACTTGAAGGGTGAAGTGAATATCATTTTTTTTCAAAAGTTAATTAATCCACACATTTATAGAATCAAAAGACAGTCATTGTTTCATTCTATATTTTGAATAAAAAAACGTATTCAATGCCTCAGATTTAATATTCACTGGCGGTAAATGTCACATGCTACTTTCTTTTTAGAACACAGAATTCTATCAGAAATGTTCTATTTTAAATTAGTAACAAAAAGTAGCACGTGACATTTAATGCCAGTTAATATAAAAATCTGAGACATTAAATACAATTTTTTATTCAAAATTTGACTTTCATTTGAAATCTATTATAATAGAATTTACTAATATAGAATAATAAATATTATTTGTTATTTGTTTAAAAGTACCTTTGAAAGTGATCTTATTCCGAACTGTGATAAAAATTCCCCTTCATCAAACATACAATCTAACAGAATAACAATTCTTTCCTCTGGTACACATGTTAAAAAGTACACATCTTCCCCAGGACACTGTATAACCTTTAACAGAGATACAACAATAAATAGTACCGTAATCTTTCCTCTGGTACACATCTTCCCCAGGACACTGTACAACCTTTAACAGAGATACAACAATAAATAGTAATCTTTCCTCTGGTACACATGTTAAAAAGAACACATCTTCCCCAGGACACTGTAAAACCTTTAACACAGATACAACAATAAATAGTAATCTTTCCTCTGCAACACATGTTAAAAAGTACACATCTTCCCCAGGACACTGTATAACCTTTAACAGAGATACAACAATAAATAGTAATCTTTCCTCTGGTACACATGTTAAAAAATACACATCTTCCCCAGGACACTGTAGAACCTTTAACAGAGATACAACAATAAATAATAACTACATAATGTATGCAAGTATCTGCAGCCAAATACCATAGAGGGCTAGGGTTAGGTTTATGGTGCATAAAGTCACTTTCAGTTACTTCATGGCGGTCAGTTTTATTGGTGGAGGAAACCAGATTACCCAGAGAAAAGCACCAACATGTTGCAAGTCGCTGACAAACTTTATCACATAATGTTGTCTAGAGTACACCTCGCCTGAGCGGGATTCGAGCTCACAACGTTAAAGATGATGGGCACTGATTACATAGGTAGTTGTAAATCCAACTACCATACGATCTTGATCACGACGGCTCTGATCCTGTAATTAAATTGCCAAAAACAAACAAACAGGCAATTATTGAAGCACAGACATAAAATACTGATAATGATAATACCTCATGCTGCACATCTGGGCTAAATAAAAGAAGTGTCACTGAAATATCAAATACTGTATCTTACATGTGAAAATTCAGTAGATATCTGACTGGAAAGTCCTGCTGACTTTAAAGTACTGTGGTTGATTTTACAACAAGCTACCAAGGGAAGTAACCCAACAAGAGATTTGACCTCTATTGGGATACACTGTTTTGTTGACCTCTCCACCAACACATCATTGTAGAAATTCATCTTTGGATTCCATAACCCTGAAATAAATAAAAATTACTGTAGAAAAAAGTATGGCAACTTCTCAGGAATTAGTTTCTTTTAATGTCAGTATACTCAAAATTACAAAACCGCATTAATGGTGTAATAGTTAGCGTGCTCGCCCCGAGTGTGGTCAATCGTTGATCCAACCCCGATCGGGTCAAACCAAAGATTATGAAATTGGTATTTGTTGCTTCTCCGCTAAGCATGCAACATTAAGGAAAAAGAGAAAAGACTGGTTGGCTCGGAATCAGGATAATGTATTCGGGTGGGGTGACATGTCTATTTGCAGTCAGTTGTTTCAGTCAGCTAGCACAATGAAAATCCAACTAAGCCTGTTGGTCTGGTACAAAGTGGGCATCGTCATCATCTCATTAAAAATTAACTTGTTCTCGCCATGATATAACTGAAAAATTGTTGAATAGGCGTAAAACAGCAATCACTCACTCATTCAAAATTATCAAAGGTAATTTGCTTATCAAGCACTAGCATGGCACTCATTTTTTATTTGATTTTTTTTTTAAATACTATTCGCTTAAAGTTAAACAAGCATTTTAAGTGAAAAAGTAAAATAAGGTTTCATGATGGAAGGATTTCCAGTGTACAATTTTTCCTGATGGAAGGATTTCCAGAGTACAATTTTTCTGATGGAAGGATTTCCAGAGAACAATTTTCCTGATGGAAGGATTTCCAGAGTACAATTTTTCCTGATGGAAGGACTTCCTGAGTACAATTTTCCATATGGAAGGATTTCCAGTGTACAATATTTCCTGATGGGAGGATTTCCAGTGTACAATTTTTCCTGATGGAAGGATTTCCAGAGAACAATTTTCCTGATAGAAGGATTTCCTGTGTACAATTTTCCTGGTGGAAGGATTTCCAGAGTACAATTTTCCTGATAAAAGGATTTCCAGTATACAATTTTCCTGAGAGAAGGATTTCAAGAATACAATTTTCCTGATGGAAGGATTTCCAGAGTACAATTTTCCTGATGGAAGGATTTCCAGAGTACAATTTTTCCTGATGGAAGGATTTCCAGTGTACGATTTTTCCTGATGGGAGGATTTCCAGTGTACAATTTTTCCTGATGGAAGGATTTCCAGAGTACAATTTTCCTGATAGAAGGATTTCCTGTGTCCAATTTTCCTGGTGGAAGGATTTCCAGAGTACAATTTTCCTGATAAAAGGATTTCCAGTATACAATTTTCCTGAGAGAAGGATTTCAAGAATACAATTTTCCTGATGGAAGGATTTCCAGAGTACAATTTTCCTGATGGAAGGATTTCCAGTGTACAATTTTCCTGATGGAAGGGTTTCCAGAGTACAATTTTCCTGATAAAAGGATTTCCAGTGTACAATTTTCCTGAGAGAAGGATTTCAAGAATACAATTTTCCTGATGGAAGGATTTCCAGAGTACAATTTTCCTGATGGAAGGATTTCCAGTGTACAATTTTTCCTGATGGAAGGACTTCCTGAGTACAATTTTCCATATGGAAGGATTTCCAGTGTACAATTTTTCCGGATGGGAGGATTTCCAGTGTACAATTTTTCCTGGTGGAAGGATTTCCAGAGTACAATTTTCCTGATAGAAGGATTTCCTGTGTACAATTTTCCTGGTGGAAGGATTTCCAGAGTACAATTTTGCTGATAAAAGGATTTCCAGTATACAATTTTCCTGATGGAAGGATTTCCAGAGTACAATTTTCCTTATGGAAGGGTTTCCAGTGTACAATTTTCCTGATGGAAGGATTTCCAGAATACAATTTTCCCGATAAAAGGATTTCCAGTATACAATTTTCCTGAGAGAAGGATTTCAAGAATACAATTTTCCTGATGGAAGGATTTCCAGTGTACAATTTTCCTGATGGAAGGATTTCCAGAGTACAATTTTTCCTGATGGAAGGATTTCCTGAGTACAATTTTCCATATGGAAGGATTTCCAATGTACAATTTTTCCTGATGGGAGGATTTCCAGTGTACAATTTTCCTGATAAAAGGATTTCCAGTATACAATTTTCCTGAGAGAAGGATTTCAAGAATACAATTTTCCTGATGGAAGGATTTCCTGTATACAATTTTCCTGATGGAAGGATTTCCAGTGTATAATTTTCCTGATGGAAGGATTTCCAGAGTACAATTTTTCCTGATGGAAGGACTTCCTGAGTACAATTTTCCATATGGAAGGATTTCCAGTACACAATTTTCCTGAGAGAAGGATTTCGAGAATACAATTTTCCTGATGGAAGGATTTCCGGAGTACAATTTTCCTGATATAAGGATTTCCAGTGTACAATTTTCCTGATGGAAGGATTTCCAGAGTACAATTTTCCTGATAAAAGGATTTCCAGTGTACAATTTTCCTGATGGAAGGATTTCCAAAGGCAAATTACTTGTACCAGATTTATGTCATTTCACACACAAAAAACTGGTTTAGTATTCCTGAATATGCCTCTTAGTCCAATGGGTAAAATTAATAAATTATCTCTATTATAAATTATACTAAAACAGTGGGGAAATAGAACTATGTGCTACTTCCTGATACTGCATACAAAACAAATATGGCCAATTCCATGATTCAACTTGTGACAGTTCTATCTGGGTTTTATATTATAGTATATTTCTTAACTCACTGATTTTTTTTTTGAGATTTTTTTGAGATTTTTGTAAATTTCTCTGGAATGTATTTGTACCAAATTTGTTTTCATTACTTCCAGTGGTTCATAAAAAGATGATTTTCAAAGATTTCCAATTTTTCAACCAACCAGAAGCTTGGTAGCCATTTTGTATGTCTGGCAAGGTCACCAGACACAATTTTGGAAAAGTACCAAATCCATATTTGTTCTTCAGAAGATCAAAATGTAAAAAGGTAACGGACAAAAGACGCCAATTGATGGGGCAGCTTAATTTGAGCCTTTGGTTCTGATGAGCTAAAAACAAATTAAAATGACAAGATATTCATATAACATTGATATTACTCTCAATACACGGTCAGTAGATTTTTAATACACGGTTAGTAGTAGAGTTATCTCCCCATTTTCTTTCAAAACAAAGATGACGTTGAACGAGATGCCAGTGCGTTTCGCCCTGACAACAGACGTTGAAATTATAAACAAACGTATTAATTTTGCTTAATCCTTTGACTGCGACGTTTCGTGTATAATCGTAACGTCGTGTGCGGTATTATTCCTGACGTTATGACCCTTTCATCAGGGTGACGTCATTTTAACAGCAAAGTGACGTTACTTACCGTTTCTTTTTAATTTTAAAATGGTTTTCTATATGTGCAATATCTGTATCTGACTTCAAACTGTGTAATCTCATTATAATATATTTGAGTCACTTATTCTTAAAGAAAATAAAAATAAAAATAAATTTCTTTCCACAGGGACATATAAAGGGTTAAATATTACAATAAAAAATTAATTGACCCGAGTATGCTTGTCCCCAAATGTTTGTTCAGTGACTTGACCAATGTAACATTCCACAAGTCACCAAATATTGTGATAGCGACACATATAAATTACTTATACACACCACAAAAATTACATATTTATTAGTTTTGATGCAGTTTGATGCTAGTGACCTAATACGATATATACAGGGTGAGTGAATTCCTTATGGGACTCGAACTTCGCTCTCGCCCCATATGAAATTTACTGACCTCGTATATATCGTATTAGGTCACTAGCATACTGTGTAACTAATAATACACTTACCTCCATCTTCAATATTTTTGTTCATTTGTTTGCAAATGCAAACAAAATCGGTCAGGTATCGCACTATATCTTCCTGTACATTATTATTAGATCTAGTATCACCAATCTTGTCTAATTCAATGACTATTTCTAACATACTGAGTGCAAAAAGAGCCATCCATGCGGTCGCATCAGCCTAAAGAAAAAAGCCGGAACAGTTTAGAAATGGCATAAAATTTAATCGTTGATGTGTAATATTTACTTTTGATCTTTACAAACGTTATTTATCATCAAGCAACACACATGTTATTGTTGACTTCTAATATTAATGTGACTGACGTCACCTTGCCAAATCCTTGATAAACATGTTATTGTTGATTTCTAATATTAATGTGATTGACGTCACCTTGTCAAATCCTTGATAAACATGTTATTGTTGATTTCTAATATTAATGTGATTGACGTCACCTTGCCAAATCCTTGATAAACATGTTATTGTTGATTTCTAATATTAAATATTAATGTGACTGACGTCACCTTGCAAAATCCTTGATAAACATGTAAACTCTTTGTAAATGATATTCTTACCTGTTTGATTGTGTATCCATGTGGTGGACGACCTCTGTCAATGACACTTATATTATCTAACCCTAAGAATCCACCGTAAAACATATGACTACTAGAGCAGTAAAGATTTGTTCTCCACCTAAAATAAATATGAACAGAACATGAAACATTTACATGTAGTCAAATAATGTACCACAATAATACAATAAAACATGTCTTTGATTTACAAATATTGATTGATTGGTGTTTAACACCAACTTCAGCTGTATTTCATCAATATCACGGCATGATTTACAGTCAAATACCTAGTGTAAATTACTGCTCTGAATATCATACACAGAAATGTACAGTCAAATACCTAGTGTAAATTACTGCTCTGAATATCTTACACAGAAATGTACAGTCAAATACCTAGTGTAAATTACTGCTCTGAATATCTTACACAAAAATGTACAGTCAAATACCTAGTGTAAATTACTGCTCTGAATATCTTACACAGAAATGTACAGTCAAATACCTAGTGTAAATTACTGCTCTGAATATCTTACACAGAAATGTAGTCAAATACCTAGTGTAAATTACTGCTCTGAATATCTTACACAGAAATGTACAGTCAAATACCTAGTGTAAATTACTGCTCTGAATATCATACACAGAAATGTACAGTCAAATACCTAGTGTAAATTACTGCTCTGAATATC
>MJUT01053482.1:29393-44178 GCA_002080005.1 Gigantidas platifrons
TTCTAATATTAATGTGATTGACGTCACCTTGCCAAATCCTTGATAAACATGTTATTGTTGATTTCTAATATTAATGTGACTAACGTCACCTTGCCAAACCCTTGATAAACATGTTATTGTTGACTTCTAATATTAATGTGACTGACGTCACCTTGCCAAATCCTTGATAAACATGTTATTGTTGATTTCTAATATTAATGTGACTGACGTCACCTTGCAAAATCCTTGATAAACATGTAAACTCTTTGTAAATGATATTCTTACCTGTTTGATTGTGTATCTATGTGGTGGACGACCTCTGTCAATGACACTTATATTATCTAACCCTAAGAATCCACCGCAAAACATATGATTACTAGAGCAGTAAAGATTTGTTCTCCACCTAAAATAAATATGAACAGAACATGAAACATTAACATCTAGTCAAATAATGTATCATAATAATACAATAAAACATGTCCTTGATTTACAAATATTGATTGATTGGTGTTTAACACTAACTTAAGCTGTATTTCATCAATATCACGGCATGATTTACAGTCAAATACCTAGTGTAAATTACTGCTCTGAATATCTTACACAGAAATGTTATATATTTATGCGATGATTCCCATTTTTGGAGAAGAAAGACCAAGTACGACTTTATGGTCAACAATTCCACCAATATCAACAAAATGCCACTGGCATCAAGATTTGCTTTGTCTTTCAGTCAGTTATACCACTTAGCTCATGTAAAACTTAATTGGATCATAGCAGTGCACTAGTAAGTATACTTTTTTTTCAATATTCAAGTGATCACGTCATTCATATTTAGTATATTACTCTAATAGACCACATGAGTTACTTCCCTTTCAGGTGACCAAAGTGCATTGAAAATAACATATAAATTTGTTCAAAATTTGAATGTTGAAACATTTTGAGAATTTTCAAGTTGCCTTAAAATTAATCCTATGATTTTTACGAGGTTCAAAATATCTACAAATCATGAGAAAAATTATGCTCAAATTGGTTTGCCTTGAACGAGTACCATTTTGCAATTGTAAGGGAAATAACTCTCAGAAAAAATATATAAACATATAATTTTAGAATGTGCAAAAAAGTCTATAATCAAAATGTGAGTTGTAGAGTATGTCAGTGACTTATATTGAAAGTCAGTGGTATTTACAAGGAACACAGGTTCATCTTCTGATACTCACACCTAGTATTAAGGTTTCCAGACATCTACTTAAGGCCAGAAGTTTAATTAAATAGTTCACTATATCTGGCCAGATCTTCCACCCCATTAAGTCTGCTAGTCATCATATAGCTGAATAAAATGCTATGCTGGAAACAGCATGATACGACCACAACAATTCGACAATGGCTTCTACCTTCACCAATCTTGCGGCCATGTAAAAATTTACGATATATACCAATAACCAAAATCCAACGTCACAAAACATTACTACCAAGATTTAACTTAAACATCATTGAAAGTTGTATTAAACACCCCTTCTCAAGTACATTATCAATAACAATGTTCACAAATTGTCATTAGCCCTGGCCATTATTACAGAAGCTTGACTTCGCTCTGAACACCAGTCACGAAAATTTAAACATTTAAATTTTTTTAACTTTTTTTAAACTAATTTAATTACCACTGATAATTTTTCAGCAGTTTTCTATAACTATTTGCTAAGAATGTATAGTCAGTTCCGCCTCTCATTCTGAATACCTTCAGACATGTCCATGCATGGATTGGTGGATTGTTCTCGTCAAAATTAAATTCACATCCTGATATCTGAAAAAAAAAATGGATTCAAATCTTATTAAACTTATATACTTGTACAGTATTCCCCCTCTTATAAGGCCCATTACACCAAAGGTTACCCCTCTTATCAGGCCCATCCCACCAAGGGTTACCCCTCTTATGAGGCCCCTCCCACCAAAGGTCACTCCTCTTATCAGGCCCCTCCCACCAAGGCTACCCCTCTTATCAGGCCCATCCCACCAAGGGTTACCCCTCTTATCAGGCCCCTCCCACCAAAGGTCACCCCTCTTATCGGGTCCCTCCCACCAAAGGTCACCCCTCTTATCAGGTCCCTCCCACCAAAGGTCACCCCTCTTATCAGGCTAGATTTCATATGCACTAATATTGTGAAATACTACTAAATTGTCCCCATGAAGAAGGATGGCCTTATAGGAGGGGGATTACTGTAGGTAAGTACACCATTTAGCAGTGCCTGAAATGAGGGTCAGTCAAAGGCTGGCCCGAAATTTTTTTTTTGGGCCAGTAAAAAATTAAGAGTCACTGGCCCAAATGCCATAATGGTGGCCAAAAAAATTTGACATTTTTTTTTATGAAAAAGACATCAGATATCAATATAACAGTTTTCAGGTTAATTGTTTTTATCAATAACATTAAAATTCATTCTTCCACTGGTCTCATGGGGTTCGGGAGTTTCTCTTAAAGGTAATTTTGGTATTTGTGAGCGAAATTGCAAAAACACCCTAATGCATATATTGCTATCGAATGAAACCTGAAATTTCCTGGTTATAACCTTTTTGACAACCTTGACACCATTGGTTCGGGTGGCAGGTCTCAAGAAACAATGCTAGCCCGTCGGATGGGGACAGTAAAAGGCTGGTTTCTGTAAGGGGAGGCCAATGCCATGATCACATTAAAGACATCCGGAAAAAGAGTAGACTAATGCCACTACAAGGACCGCTCTTGCACTCCCCAAACTGCCAAAGTGGAGAGTGACTCACATAAGTGGACATCACTTGTTTCCTAATTCATTATGAAGAAGTGATTTTAAAGTAAAATAACCTCTCAGTTCGGGGTAATGTCAGTTGGTTATTCATTCCAAACAAGTATCTCACTTTGTTGAAATAACAAACGGTGCCGTCATTTTCTGTTATATAAACAAGTGTTAATTTTTCCTGTTAGTTTTTAATTTGTAAACAAAAGTTCTGATTCCAAAAAAGAAAACACTCCCAATTGTTATTAAAATGTAGCCGTGTGTATAGAGATGAACTATGAAAAGTTTAAAAGAAGTGACAGGCCAGATCATTTCCGTAGTTTGACTTTACTGTCAACGATTTTCTCTCCGTTGTTGGGAAGAAGTTTTTCAATGATTACCTAAGGATTGACACAAAAAGGTTTCCGATTTCTGTAAAATGAAATTCGTACATTGTACATTTTGGGTTTTGCAGCAAATTGAATGAATAAATTTCCGATCCAAGATACCAGATCGCAAACACTATTCAAGTTGACAGAATTCTATTTATTGATCACAACTTTTCACTTTGTCCGTGAAAGTTAAAATTTTTAATAATTAAATCATAAAGAAAGTGAATACTTGTCTATTATATGAACACGTGTATAGATTGGCTCGATAAAAATAAATAATTGGAGAAAACAGTAAATTACATTAGCTGTGTATTCATTGGTTACAAAAATGCATTTGGACAAATCGCTGCGATTGTTACAAACCCGAATCGGAGTTCTCGTGTTATCGATCTTTTGTATAACGTTTCTCTCCCCATACTATTATAACCCTGCTAAAAACTTTCCATTTGTTTCCGAAAAATATTATCGATCGAAAATTTTTTAAAATGATAAAATTACATAAACATTTTAAAGGACCGTAGGACAGTTGCGCAGAAGTATTTTTTTTTTACCAGTGACAACTTGTCTTTTGACAACTTCTGGTCGTCCTGACACGATAGTGGTCGCATTTGGCGACTGGGCGACCGTCCATTTCAGGCACTGCATTTAGTTGTTATTTAAGTATCTTTCTATGAAATGACATTAATCATATTAAAATGGATATAATTTATGGAAACTATGATTTTAATATGATCATTTTGACCATGATCTAAATTTTTTATTCACAAATTTAATCTTCAGCCACTATTCTGGGTAAAATGTTAGAGGACAATGTCTTGTCTATGATAAGGTATTCCCCCTCTTATAAGGATGGGGCCATCATGGCCGTGATCGTATGGTAGTTGGATTTACAACTATATATGAAATCAGTGCCTATCACCACTGATTTTGTGAGTTCGAATCTCGATGGGGGCGAAGTGTACAACATTATGTGATAAAGTTTGTCAGTGATTTGCGACAAGTCTGTGGTTTTCTCCAGTTTCCTCCACCAATAAAACTGACCGCCACGATATAACTGAAATATTGTTGAAAGTGGCATTAAACATCATCAAACAAACAAACAAAAACAATCTTATTAGGACACCCCTTCTGTAATGAAAAAGCAACCTCTCTTGAAGGGGACAACTTAGTAGTATTTTACTATCTTAGTGCATCAAGGGCTCGGGTGGCTCAATGAATTAGATAGTTAGATTACCTAACAACTCATACAAGCCTATCACCAATACGGCATGGGTTCAAGCCCAGATTTGTAAATTACAAAAAAGGTGCACTCGACTCGCAGCCGCAAGTGATAAAAGTTTACCAGTTGCTTGTCCATGGTCGGTGGTTCTCTCCGGGTACTCCAGCTTCTTCTACCACTAAAATGGGTCGCCATGATATAGCTGAAATATTGCTGAAAGTGGCGTTAAACACAATTAATCAAATCATCTTAGTGCATCTGAAATCTGGTCTGATAAGAGGTGTATGCTTAGTGGGAAGGGCCTTACAAGAGGCGGACTACTGTTAAATATTCAATAAATCATGAGTTTTAAAAATTACTTCTTATTAAGGCTTCTAGGATTAGGTGTTACGAGTTTTTAACAACACTTTGAACAATATTTCAGTTATACTGTAGGATTAGTTTCATTAGCAGAAGAAATGAGAGAACATGAAGTCCTGAACTAGAGCAAACCACTGACAAACAGGCCTTGAGTGAGTCAGTGATTGTTGTTTAATAGCTAGGTAGACATGTCGCTCCACTCTGACACATTATCCTGATTCCCAACAAACCAGTCATTACTCTTATTCCTTGATGGTGTATGCATAGTATAGAAGCAGCAAATATCAATTTTATATTCTTTGGTTTGACCCGACGACGGCTCATGCTTACGATCTCCAGCACTCGAGGTGGGCATGCTGACCATTACACAACCGAAGCCGTTTTCAGGGTTTGAGAAACCGTATAAATGGTTTTCTTCACGCCAAATTTCACGATTTTCTTCCAAATTGGTGGATTTTTTTTAGCGGTACTTAATTTTCACGATCTTGAGTTTTAACCAAAATCTAATTTTAGCGGATATTAGAATTACATTATCTGAATTATCTGAATAGGTTGACCAACAATTCAAAATAGGAAATGTTTTGAAATAATTGAGTATCGTAATTCATTATGCATAATGCACGGGATTTTGTCCAGATTCTTTATTTTGCAGGAGGGGCCTATGATAAACGAACATGTTTACTATTGAGTATTGTCAAATATTTTCGTATTTCTTTACTTGTTTGGGCACTATTCCACAAAATCATTAAATGCATATAATACTTTTTAATTATTCAGAGAATTAAAATCTCTAGTGCAGTTGTGTTTTGAACCAATAAACGCTTACAGTTGATACGAAAATAGTCTAAAAATAAAAGTGTGACTATATCTAACCGTGCGTAAAATAATCAATAAAGTTGTCGATAATATTTAGTGTGTGTATACTTTTTACTAGAGGCTCCTAGGAGCATGTAATCGCTCACCTGGCTCAAAGTTGGCCCAGCAGTTTCAGAGGAGATAATTTTTAAGTGAATTTTGGCGAATCTTCTATTTTTAGCAATGGCTGCCATCTTCTTTGGAGGGGGGGGGGTGTCGGATATAATTCTGAAGGTAGACCATCTAAAGACCATTTCACCATAGTTTGGGCCTATTGACCCAGTGGTTTCAGAGGAGATTATTTTTAAGTGATTTTTTGCCAAATNAGACCATCTAAAGACCATTTCACCATAGTTTGGGCCTATTGACCCAGTGGTTTCAGAGGAGATTATTTTTAAGTGATTTTTTGCCAAATTTTCTATTTTTAGTAATGGCGGACATCTTGGCTGGCAGCCGGGTCGTCGGACAGAATTCTGAAAGGGGATCACCTAAAGACCATTCCACCATAGTTTGGGTCCAATTGGCACAGCAGTTTCAGAGGAGATAATTTTTAAGTGATTTTTTGCTGAATTTTTTATTTTTAGTAACAGTGGCCATATTGGTTGGCGGCCGGGGTCGTCGGACACAATTCTGAAAGATGACCACCTAAAGACCATTCCACCATAGTTTGGCCCCAATTGGCCCCGTAGTTTCAGAGGAGATAATTTTTAAGTGATTTTTTGCCAAATTTGATATTTTTAGTAACAGTGGCTATCTTGGTTGGCGGCAGGGGTCATCGGACACAATTCTCAAAGAGGACCATCTGAAGACCATTCCACCATAGTTTGGCCCTAATTGGCCCAACAGTTTCAGAGAAGATAATTTGTAAGTGATTTTTGGACGAATTTTCTATTTTTAGTAACGGCAGCCATTTTGGTTGGCAGCCGGGGTCTTTGGACAAAATTCTGAAAGGGGATGACCTAAAGACCATTCCACCATAGCTTGGGCCCAATTGGCACAGCAGTTTCAGAGGAGATAATTTTTAAGTGATTTTTTGCTGAATTTTCTATTTTTAGTAACGGTGACCATATTGGTTGGTGGCCGGGATCGTCGGACACACTTCTGAAAGATGACCACCTAAAGACCATTCCACCATAGTTTGGCCCCAATTGGCCCCGTAGTTTCAGAGGAGATAATTTTTAAGTGATTTTTTGCCAAATTTGATATTTTTAGTAACGGTGGCTATCTTGGTTGGCGGCAGGGGTCATCGGACACAATTCTCAAAGAGGACCATCTGAAGACCATTCCACCATATTTGGCCCCAATTGGCCCAACAGTTTCAGAGAAGATAATTTGTAAGTGATTTTTGGCTGAATTTTCTACTTTTAGTAACGGCAGCCATTTTGGTTGGCGGCCGGGGTCTTCGGACAGAATTCTGAAAGGGGATGACCTAAAGACCATTCCACCATAGCTTGGGCCCAATTGGCCCAGCAGTTTCAGAGGAGATAATTTTTAAGTGATTTTTTGATGAATTTTCTATTTTTAGTAACAGTGGCCATATTGGTTGGCGACCGGGGTCTCGGACACAATTCTGAAAGATGACCACCTAAAGACCATTCCACCATAGTTTGGCCCCAATTGGCCCCGTAGTTTCAGAGGAGATCATTTTTAAGTGACTTTTTGCCAAATTTGATATTTTTAGTAACGGTGGCTATCTTGGTTGGCGGCAGGGGTCATCGGACACAATTCTCAAAGAGGACCATCTGAAGACCATTCCACCATAGTTTGGGCCCATTGACCCAGCGGTTTCAGAGGAGATCATTTTTAAGTGATTTTTGGCCAAATTTTATATTTTTAGTAATGGCGGACATCTTGGCTGGCAGCCGGGTCGTCGGACAGAATTCTGAAAGGGGATCACCTAAAGACCATTCCACCATAGTTTGGGTCCAATTGGCACAGCAGTTTCAGAGGAGATAATTTTTAAGTGATTTTTTGCTGAATTTTCTATTTTTAGTAACGGTGGCCATATTGGTTGGTGGCCGGGATCGTCGGACACAATTCTGAAAGATGACCACCTAAAGACCATTCCACCATAGTTTGGCCCCAATTGGCCCCATAGTTTCAGAGGAGATAATTTTTAAGTGATTTTTTGCCAAATTTGATATTTTTAGTAACGGTGGCTATCTTGGTTGGCGGCAGGGGTCATCGGACACAATTCTCAAAGAGGACCATCTGAAGACCATTCCACCATATTTGGCCCCAATTGGCCCAACAGTTTCAGAGAAGATAATTTGTAAGTGATTTTTGGCTTAATTTTCTACTTTTAGTAACGGCAGCCATTTTGGTTGGCGGCCGGGGTCTTCGGACAAAATTCTGAAAGGGGATGACCTAAAGACCATTCCACCATAGCTTGGGCCCAATTTGCCCAGCAGTTTCAGAGGAAATAATTTTTAAGTGCTTTTTTGCTGAATTTTCTATTTTTAGTAACGGTGGCCATATTGGTTGGCAGCCGGGGTCGTCGGACACAATTCTGAAAGATGACCACCTAAAGACCATTCCACCATAGTTTAGCCCCAATTGGCCCCGTAGTTTCAGAGGAGATCATTTTAAGGGATTTTTTGCCAAATTTGATATTTTTAGTAACGGTGGCTATCTTGGTTGGCGGCAGGGGTCATCGGACACAATTCTCAAAGAGGACCATCTGAAGACCATTCCACCATAGTTTAGGCCCATTGACCCAGCGGTTTCAGAGGAGATCATTTTTAAGTGATTTTTTGCTGAATTTTCTATTTTTAGTAACGGTGGCCATATTGGTTGGCGGCCGGGGTCGTCGGACACAATTCTGAAAGATGATCACCTAAAGACCATTCCACCATAGTTTGGCCCCAATTGGCCCCGTAGTTTCAGAGGAGATAATTTTTAAGTGATTTTTTTGCCAAATTTGATATTTTTAGTAACGGTGGCTATCTTGGTTGGCGGCAGGGGTCATCGGACACAATTCTCAAAGAGGACCATCTGAAGACTATTCCACCATATTTTGGGCCCAATTGGCCTAACAGTTTCAGAGAAGATAATTTGTAAGTGATTTTTGGCCGAATTTTCTATTTTTAGTAACGGCAGCCATCTTGGTAGGCAGGGGGGATTGTCGGACACAATTCTGAAAGGGGACCACCCAAGGACCATTCCACCAAAGTTTGGTTCAAATTGGCCCAGTGGTTTTAGAGGAGTTGATTAAAATGCAAAAAGCTAACGACAGACAGACGACGGACGCCCAGTGATAGTAATAGCTCACATGACCCTTCGGGTCAGGTGAGCTAATAAAGGTGTCAAAATTACTTAATGCATAATTAGACTGTCAGGCTGTGTTTACACAAGCTTCTAATGATTGAAATAAAAAGAAAAGAAGTAATCAAATGTATTTGTCAATTTGTATGTCAAATCTGGAAGTTTGATTATGAGTTCCCAGCTGTGTTAAGTATAATCCGATTAACAATGAATTATTTCATTTATGATTGTATGGCTTGGATGCTATTTCATCACTTAAATAATAAGGTATTGTTTGTTGTTCATTCATGATCATTGTCAACATATGCATTGTTTTCGGGAAGGATTCCCCCATGTTGGATATTTTAAAAGCGTCATTTCAACAACTTTAAGAATATGACAGGTACCATAATATTATAATTGTTAAATATTCACAGTCATACTACGATAGAGCTCATACCATTATTTAAGAAAGGAAAACAAACTTATGTACTAAAGGGTGGAAATTTATGCGGATTCTTTTTTTCGCCGATCGATGACTATCACAAATAAAGCGAAAATTAGGTACCCGTGAAAAAAACCACTTATACGGTATGATATTTATCATGGATCCTATATATAGGATGTAAAATGCTTATTCATCATCATCTTTTATCTTTATGTCCAATTTTGTGCAACAGGCCATGAATTCAGCAGAGTCGTCATAAAATCTAGAATCGTATTAAAAAGAGTGCAAATCTTTCTATACCTGTCCTTCTGGTGACATATATCTCTCTGACAACAACAATAGCAACTGGTTCTTAGCAAAATCTGGGTCAAGTCTACAGAATGGGATCATCTGGAAGCAAGTATCCCAGCTGGCAAACTATAAAATAAGGTAAAGTTTATAGAATGGCATCAATCAGAAATGGATGTCTTAGCTTGCTAACTGTAAAATACGGTAAAGTTTATAGAATGGAATACAGTTCGCAAACTATAAAATAAGGTCTAGTTTATAGAATGGTATCTTCTGGAAACAAGTATCCCAGCTGGCAAACTATAAAATAAGGTTTAATTTAAAGAATGGTATCTTCAGTGCCTGAAATGAGGTCCAGCCAAAGGCTAGCCGAAATTTTTTTTTTTTGGGCCAGTACAAAATTAGTCACTGGTCCAAATGATATAATGGTGGCCCAAAAAGTTTGATATTTTTTTTTTGTATGAAAAATGACATCAGATATCAATATAACAGTTTTCAGGTTAATTGTTTTTAAACATTAAAATTCATTCTTCCACATAAGGTAATGTTGGTACAGGTGTGCGAAATTGCGAAAACCCCATAATGCATATATTGCTATCGAATGAAACCTGAATTTACTTATTATACTTTTTGACAACCTTGACACCATTGGCTTGGGTGGTCTCAAGAAACAATGCTAGTCCATCGGATGGGGAAAATAAAAGGCTGGTTTCTGTAAGGGGAGGTCAATGCCATGATCACATTAAAGACATCCGGAAAAAGAGCAGACTAATGCCACTACAAGGACTACTCTTGCACTCCCCAAACTGCCAAAGTGGAGAGTGACTCACATAAGTGGACATCACTTGTTTCCCAATCCACTATGAAAAAGTGATGTTAAAGTAAAATAACCTCTCAGTTCGGGGTAATGTCAGTTGGTTATTCATTCCAAACAAGTATCTCACTTTGTTGAAATAACAAACGGTGCTGTCATTTTCTGTTATATAAACAAGTGTTAATTTTTCCTGTTAGTTTTTAATTTGCAAACAAAAGTTCTGATTCCAAAAAAGAAAACACTCCCAATGGTCATTAAAATGTAGTCGTGTGTATAGAGATGAACTATGAAAAGCTTAAAAGAAGCGACAGGCCAGATAAGGGTTTCCGATTTCTGTAAAATGAAATTCGTACATTGTACATTTTGGGTTTTGCAGCAAATTGAATGAATAAATTTCCGATCCAAGATACCAGATCGCAAACAATATTTAAGTTGACAGAATTCTATTTATTGATCACAACTTTCCACTTCGTCCGCAAAAGTTAAAAAATTTAATAATCAAATCATAAAGAAACAAATAACATGTTTCTTTTCTAATATTTAGTGAATACTAACTTCACACGTGTATTGTAGATTAAATAATTGGGGAGAACAGTAAATTACATTAGCTGTGTATTCATTGCTTATAAAAATGCATTTTGCCCAATCACTGCGATTGTTACAAACCCGAATCGGAGTTCTCGTGTTATTGATCTTTTGTATAACGTTTCTCTCCCCATATTATTATACCCCTGCTAAAAAATTTCCATTTGTTTCCAAAAAATATTATCGATCGGAAATTAAAAAAAATGATATTACATAAACATTTTAAAGGACCGTAGGACAGTCGCCCAGAAGTATTTTTTTGGACCAGTGACAACCTGTCTTTTGACAACTTCTGGTCGCCCTGACACGATAGTGGTCGCATTTGGCGACTGGGCGACCGTCCATTTCAGGCACTGATCTTGCAGAAATGAATGTCTCTGCTTAAAAATTGTAAAATTAGGTCAAGTCTACAGAATGATAGTGACTAGTGGGTGATTTTTGTCAAAGCTAAAGTGAGCAATTTTAATGTGTCTGTTGTGTTCCAGACCAACATTCTGATTTAGAATTTTCTTGTTAGCTCATTGATACAACAATCCACAAGAAGTTGTTGCTATTTCTGTTCAGTGATGTGCGCATTAGGGAAGAAGCATTAAATTTTTTTTTTTACTCTTTTAGATTGACACACCCAGTGATCAAAACAATGATCTATCTTACGGCTCTTTAATACAAAAGCATAATATGTCTGTACTTATATATAATATACAATTAATATATAGTACAAATTATACTACTCAAATGACCTTAAAGTCAGTCATTCAATTAAATATCTAAAATAAATTTCAAAAGTCTTCATTTCTTTGATATAAAAACTTCTATTATTTTAAAACTCACAATATTCAATAATTAAACATGAATTCAAAAGCAAGTAATAATAGAATTATACAAAATTCGAATATAATTTTTTTTTAAGGGCGCAATTTCTCATTGAGAAAGTCGCCATCAAAAAACATATAAGGTTAAAGATTGGTATCTTCTGGAAACAAGTATCCCAGCTGGCAAACTATAAAATAAGGTCTAGTTTATAGAATGGTATCTTCTGGAAACAAGTTTCCCACCTGGCAAACTATAAAATAAGGTCTAGTTTATAAAATGGTATCTTCTGAAAACAAGTTTCCCAGCTGGCAAACTATAAAATAAGGTCTAGTTTATAGAATGGTATCGTCTGGAAACAAGTATCCCAACTGGCAAACTACAAAATAAGGGCTAGTTGGAAACAAGTATCCTAGTTGGTAAACTATAAAATAAGGTCTAGTTTAAAGAATGGTATCATGTAGAAACGAATGCCTCTGCTTAAAAACTGTAAAATTAGGTCAAGTCTACAGAATGATAGTGATTAGTGGGTGATCTTTGTTAAGGCTAAAGTGAGTAATTTTAATGTGTCTGTTGTGTTACAGACGAACATTCTGATTTATAATTTTTATGTTAGATCATTGATACAACAGTCCACAAGAAGTTGTTGCTATTTCTGTTCAGTGATGTGCACATTAGTGAAGAAGCAGTAAATATTTTGTTTACTCTTTCAGATTGACACCCACAGGGATCAAAACAATGATCTATCTTACGGCTCTTTAATACAAAAGCATAATATGTCTGTACATATATATAATATACAATATCTTGCTTACTATAAAAAATAAAAATAAATGATTAGAAAAAATTGCTAACCCAGGGGAATTCCCATTTGTCAGGAACAGACAGAATATCATGAGCTTTAAAGTGTTTCCTCCATTTTATATTTCTTTCCTTCATATCCCAATTTCTTAGTTGATCTGAAATGAAAGTTTTTGTATAAAATTATATTTTTTAAAGAATTATCAAAAGATATCATCAATGGTTTTTTTCTTATCTATTCTAGCACAATGTCATTTGAATTTGCTTTCATTTTTTTACACAGAAAACATCCTTACTTTCTAAACTGATCATGCAGTATTAAATATATTTATACCGTGATATGAAGAACAGCTATCAAAATTTCAATTTTATTTATTAATAAACCCTTTGCTTTGTGTCAGATATAATACTTTTCTTGCAGTTTGGGCAGGAAAATCCATTGATTTTATGTTTGTTCATATTATTCTCACCATTTGATTGTGTAACTTTCAAGGAATTTAATATTCAATTTGTTAATTTTATAAAAGTAATATTTCATAATCAAATTTTGTAGAAAAAACTAGGAAGAACTGTTTTAGACACCTAAAACTTATGTCTCCCCTTAATGCGGCCATCTGTACAACATTAAGTTATACATTATGAGTTGAATGTTGTGGAAAAAATATCATTATTTGACCTTGAGATCAAAGGTCAAGGTCCCACAAAGGTCATTACAGTACGCGACACACCGCCTTATGGTCATGCACCCACATACCAAATATCATTGACCTATCTCGAAAGACAAAAAAGTTATGGTCCGGACAAGTTTCACTGAGAAGAAGCAAAAGAAGCGGAAGCGGAAGAAAAAATCAGACTAAAACAATATGTCTTCCTTCGTTCGAAGGGGAGACATAATTACGATTATCATTTCGAAACATGAAACCCGGAAAAATTATCCCTTTACTTTATAGTGTTATAGTGAATCACTAACAATGACATGCCATGCAATGCTGGTGGAAAGCATTTTTACGCATGGTTTAGACTTAAAATCAAAACGCTTGAAAACACAAGACAGGGAGATCACTTTAATTGCCTTTGAGTTGGGCACAGGTTGCCACGATATCTTGCCATCTGCGATGTTGGATCTTTTTGTTATTTTGTGTAACAGATGACCATGTACATGTTCCATTTGTCATAGTCACAATCCCATCCTTCTTTCCTTGTTTGTGACTTATTACTGAATATAACATATCACAGGATTTACATAATCAGTGGGTTTTTTTTTTGCGTGAGGCAAATTTCACGATTTTCTTTCAAATCGGTGGAATTTTCTTTAGCAGTATTTAATTTTCATGAGTTTTAACCAAAATCAAATTTTAGGGGATTGATATTAGAATAACATTATCTGAACTGTTTGACCAACAATTCAAAAAAGGAAATGTTTTTAAATAAATTAAGAGCTTTTTGTATGCGATCGGCGGTATTTTAGAATGGTATACATGTTCATTAATAGAAAATCGCATAAGGGCATTTAATATAATTTTAACATATATATGTTTTATTACAACACATTTACAAACATTAAACACAAATAAGTGATCAATTGATTAACACAAAAAATTGCCAACTTACAGGTAATTAAAAATCAGTGAATGGAAATGATAATATTAATTAAGAAAGGCATGTTTACACAGCAACAACTATTCATGGTAATTAGTGTTTTAAAGATAAAAGGGAAATTAATTACATGTAATATGATTTACTTATTACATTGTATTTGTCACCAAATGCATTGTTTTCGGGAAGGATTGTTTCTCCTTTGTTAGATATTTTAAAAGTGTCATTTCAACAATTTTAAGAATGGCAGTGACCATATAATTGTTAAATATTCGCTTTATACAGTCATACTGTACAATTATCTAAGAAAATAAAGATATTTATGTAGTAAAGGGCAGAAATTTACGCAGGTTCTTTTTTACGCTGATCTATGTCTATCGCGAATAAAGCGAAAATTAGGTACCCGCGAAAAAAGCACTTATACGGTATAACACAAACCATACAATGGGTGTCACTATGGAGCATCTGAGGTCATCCCCGGTTTTTAGTGGGGTTGAAGATGCTCAAGCTTTAGTTTTCTGTGTTTTGTAGATCATTGTTTGTCTTTTTATCCTTCTTATTTTGGCCATTGTATTGTCTGTCCCTTCACTTTACGGCTTCTGGTTACCCTTATTTTGGCCATTGTATTGTCTGTCCCTTCACTTTACGGCTTCT
>MJUT01053482.1:70505-85647 GCA_002080005.1 Gigantidas platifrons
AGATGACTGATGGGAAGATAATTAAAGTAACCATTCTGTCTACGATTTTGCCAATAAACATTAATCATTTCTGCAGATATTGAAATATGAGGCACTATCAGAATCCAGCAGTAAATATGAGAAATCGGCTAGCCACTTGGACTGAACGGTGTTTTTCCTCAAATTATGTGTCCTTTTCCGCTAGAGTTTGGCGTTTGTTAACTTTCTCGTGATCTTCATTGTGGCCAGAACCTTTTCCAGTCTTTTTTTATTATTATTAAATATGTGTCTATTGTAACAACTGCAACCCGATTTGTATTATATGTTCACGGATGTTAGGCCATGTTTATTTACGAAAAGCTATGGACAAGCAAGGAGACGTCACATTCGGAACTCTAATAAAAACCTGTTACACGGTCCCTGTTATAGTTAAGTAAATGCAGTACTATTATCATTGCAATCGGGTCGTAATACTCAACTTAGAACATGTACAATTCTGGTTATTTTTAGTAAACAAAAGGTCAACTAGGAAGAACTGTTTTAGATACCTAAATCTTATGTCTCCCCTTAATGCGGCCATCTGTACAACAATAAGTTACACATTATGAGTTGAATGATACTATTTAAAAAACAATTATTTGACCTTCAGGTCAAAGGTCAAGGTCCCAAGAAGGTCATTACAGCATGCGCCACATCGCCTTATGGTCATGCACTCACATGCCAAATATCATTGACCTATCTTGAAAGACAAAAATGTTATGGCCCGGACAAGAAAATACTATTTAAAAAACAATTATTTGACCTAGAGGTCAAAGGTCAAGGTCCTACGAAGGTCATTACGGTATGTGACACACCGCCTTATGGTCATGCATCCACATACCAAATATAATTGACCTATCTAGAAAGACAAAAAAGTTATGGTCCGGACAAGCTTCGCTGAGAAGAGGAAGTGGAAGAAAAAGGCAGACTAAAACAATATGTCTCCTTTCGTTCGAAGGGTAGACAAAAAATTAGGACTATTGATATCCTTAATTGCTCACTATTTTCCATCAGCTGTTAACTAGTTTATATGTTGACTCCTGACGCGACCCCTACAGGAGTATATTTAGATCTCCCATGGCCATTGGGGCGACTAGTAAACAACCAATAGAAAATAGGAAGCAAGTAGGAAGATCTAATTTTAATAATATTGGCATGCTAATATATCAGTGCTTTATTTTGTTTATAGAAAATAACATTAACAAGGGCAACGCAAAGCATGGCGTATCCCCTTGCCTACAAATTTGACCCGGTGACCTTGACCTTTGACCTATGACTTTGAAAATCAATAGGGTTCCAGATTCTCTTAAGGACTAAGTATGTGGTACCAAGTTTGGTCAAAATCCATTGAAGGATGTTGATTCTAGAGTGTTCACAAGGATGTTACGGAAGGACGGACGATAGCATTATTTTATCCCTTTGCAACTTCGTTGGCGAGGGGATAATAAATTTCTGTAATAATCAAATATATGTCATTCCATATTTTATTACTATTTTATATTCAATATTTGATTCCAACAAATATTTACTATTACTATTTACAGGTCTACTACAGCATATTATATATGGCGGTCAGTTTAAATGGTGGAGGAAACCGGAGTACCTGAAATCATCAATTTGCCTCATTTATCAAATAAAGTTGTATTATATAAGCACACCTCCCCATCGTTAGTATCCAATGAAATTAGCATTACATAATTTGCAATCTTACCAGTTACCAGTTAAAAAATATTACTCTTATAAACCTGGCATTATCTATGTTTTAAGTTATCTTACCTGGGGACCAGTGAGACCAAAGAACCTCTCCTTTACAACAGGGTCTTTTCCATTCCATAAAGAAAGTCCCATACACAATTTTTGTTCCTCATCAGACAGACCAAATATTCCATCTTCTCCCCACCTGTAGCTACCATGAGTTATAGTATCATAGGAAGCACTGTTCCAGCTAAAAATATATCAATTTGTTTTTCTCTCTATCACTGCCAAGACTTTGATCGAACTTGACTGTAAATATGAATAACACGGCAGGTATCTTATAAGAAGGAACTGCTTACCCTTCCAGAGCACCTGAGTTCATCCCCAGTTTTTTTGTGGGATCTGTGTTGCTCATCTTTTTAGTTTTTTCTTGTCCTATTATGTTGATTTATTATTGATTTCCTCCAGTTGTTTGTAGGAGGTCTCATGTCTTATTTACATTATTTATGTTTGTTTGCACATAGTGGTGTCCAACACATATTGTGTTGTGTTTTTGTTTTGTTTTTCTTCGTCTTGTGTACCCCAGGGGGACCAACCGGTTAATTGAGAAAGCTGTTTGTGTACGATTGTTAATCAGGTTTTTTGATTCGTGAACGATTCGGTTACTAGTTCGTGTACGATTATTTTGAGGATCCGGACATGATTCCTTGACGGTAAGCCTCAATTATTACTAATTAAGAAAACAATTATCAATTATCTCTTCGCAGTTCCCTTCCTTTATTGTGTGTCTTTGATGGTGTACGCTCCAAAAACTTTCGTTGATATAAACCTTGCGTGAAATGTGGTCAGAAAGTCTAAAAAGCATTGCATCAAAATGTCACACGAACTATAATATTCCTATATTCACACATTTACACTTTTTTATGACTGAAACATCACTTTAATGGAAGCATTCTTCTATATTGGAGTGGTTAAAAGACCTTTTTCACAAAAAATGCAAAATATGACGGGAAAATTATATTTTTTTCATTTTTTTGTTCGTGAACGAACAGGTTAAACATTTCTTGTTCGTGATCGATGTTCGTAAACGATTACTCAATATAAGATACTTGCATTTTTCTTAGCAATTTAAATGAATTATTTTCTAATATTGCTTTCTATAAGTGTGCCTCATGAAATATGAGCGCGGCAAGATATAATTTGTAGTGTTTTGCGTCATCGAAAAGCTATTTCTAAGTAATTACTAATCATAGACATTCATGAATATTTTTTTTATACTATTCTTTGCAAGAATCAGGCAACACCAAATGTAAGTACACATACATTTTAAGAAAATATTATGTTGAGTACTGAAACACATTCGACCTCAAACTAGAACTGTAAGCCAAATGCTAACTAATACCCCCCTTCCACACACACACAGCAAATTACACGAAAAGGTCAATAACTCCTGCAATACTGGAACAATCATAATAAAGTACAAGAAAATTTTCGCCAATATGTCTTCCCTATAAAACCAGTCCAAAATTAAAATGTAATTTAAAAAAAAAAGTTATAACTGGCATATATTCAGGAGCCCTTACATGTATGTATACGATGCTACATCTGTATGGCTCAAAATGCCTTTTGTAGATACATGTACATGTATTATAAACACACAAATATTTGGTTCCATTATGCTGTAAAAAGTACCTGAAAACTTTCCCGCCATAATGTTCAATCTATTACTACTCAAAAATTATTAGTTTTATGAAAATCCGAAATAGAAGGAAATGTTGGAACATTTAAATACTAGTTGTATACATTTTCCACCTTAAATACACTTGAATGGTATTTTCTTGTATGACCTAATAGGACAGATTTGCTTGCGAAAATAACTGGGTTAGGGCACTCTGTGCAGGAATATCTGAACTCGTGTTTTGCTCAGTTTTTTGTGTTCTTTTAATCCTTCAGATGTAGAAACACTTCTCCACAGTAGCATGCCTTTGGATCCTGGTGTGTTTCACTGTGTCGTGCCAAATTTTGGTTGGTTGAATATGCTTTTCCACAAATGGAACACACAAAAGCCATAGTCTGCAAAAATGTTAATACATCGTACACGACCATATTTTTCAATAACACGTTCGTTCACGAACAAAAAAATTGGAAATATGCAAAAAGGAAACTATATCTTTGCTTAAGTTAAGAATTCTCACGAAAACTAAATATAAGATAAAGTAACTTTGAAGTTCAAATTTATTTTCTGTCATAAAATGTTAATTTTATTTGAAAATTTGCATTTTTTTTGCTAGAAAATGGAAACTCTGAAAACAAAAAATTGAGTGACAACTACGTTTCTGACCAAATTATTGAAAAATGAAAGTCTGTTATGAAGTTTACTCTTTCGAATTAAATTTATTAATTATTCATTTAAGGAACTACGAAGCCTTATTTTGCTTTATGCTTATATTTACAAAAGAATATTGAAATTTGATGTCTTGCCTTACTTTTAAAAACCGGAAATATCGTACACGAACTAGTAACCGAATAGTTCACGAATCAAAAAACCTGATTAACAATCGTACACGAACAACTTTTCTCGATTAACCGGTTGGTCCCCCTGACCCTATGTTGCCAGGTTTCTCTGGATTGTCCATTTTTAATTGCCCCTTCGTCTTGTGTAACCTATGTTGCCAGTTTTTCTGGATTGTCATTTTTTGATTGCCCTTTCGGTATTCTATAACATTTACTTATGTTATTTGTATTTGTTTGCGCATAGTGGTGTCCCAACACATGTAATATTGTGTTGTGCTTTTTTTTTGTCTTCGTCTTGTGCCTTGTGTACTCAATATTGCCAGTTTCTCTGGATTGTCCATTCTTGATTGTCCCTTCGGTTATCTCTTAATGCTTATATTACAGAGAAACCTCATTATAACGAACCTTGATTAGTCAATTCGCTGGATAACTCTGATAATGGCCCTACTGTTGTTTAATTAAGATGACTCGCCTACTTTCTACTTAAAAGTAAAATCATCAGGTAGAAAATGAAATATAGCTCAGTGTTAGCCAGGTTCTTTTATCCAAAATGTGGGCTTAATAAAAACTAAAGCTGGTTGCAACTTTTATTCTTAAAACCAAAAACTAATGACAATGAGCCACCACTTTACAACGAAATTATCTTAATCTATACAGTGTTTCCCAAGGTGTTTTTACTTTTACAGGACATTCGGGCTGGTAATAGAAAAAAAATTACCAGACCGAAAAAAATTGACAGTCAAAGACACTTACAAAATGTTAATAGTTTTGTGCTTGTGGTATCTGATCAGTTAATTCCAGTTATTCTAAGTGCAGACAAGACGATGAAGAGACAAAGAATGATTCTTTTCCCCAGAGCATGAAGCAAAACCTTTAATCAAATATAAATTTCTGCCTACATGTTTTTTGACTATTGGAGTCTTGCATACCTGTGCTTTTTGTTACAAGTACCCTCCCCCCCCCATTTTTTTCCTTTTGAAATATGATTGTGATCTAATGCCATCCAAATGGTAATAACTCATATTTGTGTTATCTTCAGCATGAGAAAGATGTCTGCAAATTAGCTGAACTTTCTATAACTATATTTAGCTAGAGCCTAGTAATATTAATATAGCACAAATGTATATTTTTATTGTCATGAACACTGGCAGTCAAAAATGTAGTTATTATTTATCAGACCTTAAATCAGATTGCAACAATTGAATAAAGTTTCTGTAGTTCAAAGTCTATTTTTTAATTGCATAGGCATTTACGTTTACACATGTATATGTATGTAAATAAACAGTTCGATAGATCGTAATATTAACCCGGTGTCGAGTATAAAATATCAATGTGGATGGATAAAAATGTGAAGCGTCCCCGTGCTTTTTAAACGAATTTTGAATGCCCAACACTTGCAAATGTGAACATATTAAACATGAGTACTATGTTTTATGTCACAGAAATGAGAAAAAAATTAATCAAAAGTTTGTTTTGCTGAAAGTAGCTTCGGACAAAAAGTTCGGTCAACATTTCCCATAGCACAATGTCGGGTTGCGTCCCCTTTAAAATGGCGCCAATATTGTTTGTTATTGAACGAATTTAAACAAATCTAGGCCTCAATAGTGAACAATATCATCATCATCAATGACTTTCTGATGAACTACATAAACTATTGTCTTACCGACAAAGAGCAGATCGTGGCAGTATTAAAACATGAGAAATACAGTTGTAGATAATTACTGAATCGGTTGTCGGACTTTCGGTCCGGTGTTCTGGTAAACATTATCGGACCATGCTGATTTTTACCATCCACGTCCGACGGTCCGACGATCCTTCGGAAAGACTGTCTATACTGTCGGACACTCAAAATTAAACTAACAGAAAATTAAAAGTAAACCCGATATATAAGAATGATAACACATTCGTTGGACGGTAACATAGGGTCAATTGCATGTGACCCGTAATGAGATTTCTTCAGAACTCCCATGCTGTGACATATCAGTATTAAAGGGGAACAGTGAGAGATCTGATTTTAATTAGATTGCATACATTGCTATTTATTAATATATTTGTCCTTCCTTGATTAACGGTTATGATTACTCCTTTGGTATCTTCAAACTTTTCTTTCTGTAAATGGGGAAAAAAAAAATACCAGTTTCCTAGGGTTTCCTCTCTTACTGTACACCATTGTCTCTCTGACAAATAAGGTCCCCAAAATTTCTTTCCGTAGACATGTTTCAGAACCCTCTTCTGCGCCGATACTTCAGAATCGTCATCAGCTATGTGTTTTCTTTTTTCTGCCATCTAAGACTATCACTTCTGCAAGACATGCAGAAAAATACAATAGTTTTACAAAATGTTTTCTTAATAGACTTTTTCCACATTCCCAATTTGATCATGCATAAAATTATATGTTTTTATACCTTTTTTATGAGTTATTAGTGGCTGTTTTGACCATGATCGTACGGTAGTTTGATTTACATCCTCCTATGCAATCAGTGCCTATCACCACTAACGTTGCGAGTTTGAATTCCGCTCATGGCGATGTGTACTCAGTACAACATTATGTGATAAAGTGTGTCCGTGACTTGCGGCAGGTCTGTGGTTTTCTCCAGGTACTCTTATTTCCTCCACCATCATAAATTGACCGCCACGATATAACTGAAATATTGTTGAAATTGGCATTAAACACCAATAACCCTAACTATATAATGAGTTATTTCCCTTTACGACAAGCAAAATGGTACTCGGTCTAACAAGACTTTATCATGGTGAGAACAAGTTAATTTTCAACGAGATGAAACTGCATCGGTGGTATACTGATTAGCGTCCTCGCATCGAGTACGGTAGATTGTGGGTTCGAGCCCCAGTCAGATCAAAACAAAGACCTTAAAATTGGTATTCGTTGCTTCTCTGCTAAGCACGCAGCATTAAGTAGTAAGAGCAAAGACTGGCTGGATCGGAATCAGAATAAAGTGTCAGAGTGGAGCAACATGTTTACCCTCGGACTGTTGCTTCAATGAACTGGTTCCAGGGCATTGGTCCAAAGGGTCAATGGTCCGAAATGTCCGTGGCTCAAAAATATTTAAGATATCAGACAAAAGGGCACATGTAAACTCGATTTAGCTGTATATATGTTCCAAATATTATGAGTAAAAGTCTTATCTTTCAAGAGGTATGTGTGGATTTTCCAGAAAATGTTCAACATTCAGCTTCCTTACATCGCTTGGTCATCTCCGATTGAATTTTAAAGGCATGATAGTAAATAAGAAAAACCGAATGAGCAACCAAAACCCAACATCCAATGACCCCTTGAAACATGAAGCGAACATCAACTTGAACTCTGGATGGAAAGGGAGTGAAACAGGGGCTCCGGAATTTGTAGGCAGTTTCTGCCCATCAGACATTCGTCATGTTGCTCGAGATTAATTCCGATGGTAGTCATATTCGACGACACAGGGATTAACTCTTACAACAACCTCAAATCAATTCCCATCTGGAAAATATACATATCTCATACGTTTCCACAAGCATTAGGTGTCTCCCGTAGAACTTTTTATTCTAACAACCTATATTACCGATTAATCAATTTTAGAGTTAACCCACCAGCCGTCGAGCCTTCAAGAAAATCATAGCATTTTCCACAGGCTCTCGAGTAACGGTATGTTGTGAAACGCTTCATACGTTGGTTGTTGCTAAGATAGGCAAAGATTATTGTAGAACGTTGAAGTCATATCACGTTTGTCATCAAGTTTAGTGTAATATGTCCACTTTGAGTACATATCGATATGTAGATTAACAGGTACCAGTTGTTTAATCAACACCTGTGTCTCGCTTCAGTTGTGCAAGATGTAAGCCATTCATAACTGTACTTAGACTGCAAGGTGTTCTCTATGTGAAGTTTTGTATTTTTCTGTTTTGTTGGATCGTGCATGGTCTCATTAATTGACATTTATTCCACAATTCAGTATTTTCCATGTACACATGCTTATCAAGAAGTTTGTATGGCTGACAATTACTACGCCTGTTCAAAATTTCAATCAGTTAGTGATGAAACTACTGAAAATTACTTGGAAAAATTATAAATCCAAGGGCAATAACTCTGCAAAAAATTATCAGACCACATATCCTCTCATCCGTTGAAATCGGTCAACACTTGAAATCAGTCACCATTTTGGAATGCGCTGTCACGTGAGTTCAGATGTCGATGACGTCATTTATCCTGCAAACTGCGTCCAGAAATAGATACTGAATTTACTTTCATTTTGATCAAAACAACAATGAGATTTAAACAGATAAGAAAAGATAGCTATGGGTTTTGGTACCAAAATGGTGCCATTTTACTATTACCATTTTGACTTAATAATCAAAGACAACTATTTCTAGAAAAACACAGTCCGTAGTGGATAATTTGCATATCTTGTGTTTGTTTACATTCCACTGCGCATCTTGACCTATATTTATAACTCCATTAGGCAACGGAAATGACATTGTTTTCATTTTGAAATTAAATAATTCCTTAGACAATTTTCAGATTTTTTAGCAGGAATTTGTGGGTAATAAATATATATATGATTTAATATGAATTACATGGAATTGGACATGGATAAAATTGTACGTGAAAACAGAGATATTATCTGCTGAAAACAAGTGACAGCAAATACAATTTAATGAAAAAATGGCGAAATATCACTAGAGACATCAAAGTACTAATTTCCTTGGGAGTATATTAATTTCCATTATAAAGTATTAATTTTTAATACTTGTCGGCGGAGATTCGTAGTGGTATGTAGGGATTTATACAAAATAGTGGAGATTAGACCTACATTGAGATATTAAGATTTGCATCGAGATATTAAGACTTGTAGTGGCAAATTAGTACTGTGCAGTTCAATTTAATCAATAATCTTTATACATAATTATCGTGTGTATGCAGGCCCGTAGGAATAATATTTTATTTGAGGTGGCCCAAAAAATTTGATAACCTAAATCAGCTTCAAAATTTTTAAATCAAGTATGTGTTCATGGCCGCTGTGGCAGAATATTCTCACTCTTCCGGAAATCTCTTGGTTTATGATAGATTTGGCGCTGTCCATTTAATAGTTCTAGTTATTTCTTCAACTGCACTTATTAAAATGGTTTATGAGTGAACCCTTTTTGTCACTATGCAGCGATACTTGTGATATATAAAATATCATTGTAAGTAAACAAATGTAGTACATTCCTAAATATTTCATTTGACTGGAAAGATGACTATAGAGATGATTTCTTATACGGTTCAATCAATAGCATCATGCATGCTTGCTGTTCCAATACTTTATTTAACACTGAAACGAAAACCCCACAATGAAAAAACAAAAAGCTCCAATCAAACACCACTCACCAAATCCAAACCAACAATCTCCAAAACATAAAGTATAGACAACAAACAGACATTTATCAGGATAGGAACTCGGGATAGCCGGACTTGGTACCGGCACCCGATTCGGTTTTCAGGGGCTCCGTCTACAGAACTGTCCAGGCGCGTCCAAATGTGGTGGATAGGGGAATGCCCTGTCGTTGCGGGGTAGTCAGGTCATAATACGGAAAGCCTTTCCGTGAACCATTGTAGACAAACTGTGTGGAGGAACGCCACACTCCATGCAGTATAAAGATCCCTTCTTATATATTCGATAAGAATAGGTATTTTGGGGCCGTATAGAAGGCTAAATTTCTAACCCTACCCATCTCTCCCATTTTCCAGTGGCAGTCAAAACTCGTTACCCCGGTTATCCCACCCACTCACCGTTGTCTTTTTTTCGTCCTGTATTAATTGGGATAGTGTCTCACGTTACTCTATATTGCTTTATTTTTCATTAACAGTCCATCTCATATTTGAGTGGAACAGTGACCGAGTTGGAAAAAACATTGCTAAATAACAATGATCTAAATTTTTCATCACTAACTCTATGACATATTTTATGTTCTGTTCATATAATATACTTGACAAGTATTTCTGATTATGATTACACTTGACATTCGTCTTCAAATTTGCCAAATGTAAATAACCGACGTTCATTTCCTCTCACAAATTCATTGGCAACTTCATATAATTTGATGAAGTTGGTTCTGTCTTTGTGAACGTGTAAGATCATCAGGTTGTTCATTCGTTTCTGTGTCATTGTTGATCGTAAGTAAGTCTTTACTCTCTTCATTGCACTAAATGATCTTTCACTTACGGCATTTGTTGCAGGCATTACCAAAATTAGCTTAAGGATGACAGCAATTTCACTGTAAAGAGACGGACCATTTTTGAGAATGAAGTCTTGGATTGATTTTAGCGATGGTTTAGGTAACAAATCTTTTGGAAAATTGGTTCTTAAGGTGATAAGCTGAGTTGCAAGATCATGTGAATTAATATCTGAACAATAGAAGTTACAAATAAAGGATAATTCCGCTTCATAACTTTCACCCGAGGTTACTTTGAGTAGTAGGTTTTCCAAGTTCATGTATGTCTGATAACCATTTTGATTAAACCGTTTCTGTATGCAATTGATCAACAAGTCAAGGGCTTCAAAATACATTTGCCTATAATGGTCCTCGGCCGTTTTTGCAGAATGTGGGTCTCCACCTTCGTCAAGTCTCTTCGGAATTCGTCTCACTCGAGGTAAGGTTGGTTCATTGACTTTCAGTTTTTTCCCTTTGGAAGTTACCTTTTGCCAGAATAGTGAACAGGCTTCATCATTTCTGATACTTTCCAGTGTCTTGACGGTCATTGCGGCAATACTCTGTCCTTTGGCAGCAGAAATAGTGTAACTTTGAAGTGCCCGACTTAAATTATCACTATGCCTCAAAAGACATTCTCCAAGCAAAGCACCATAGAGAAAGTTGAAGTTCATCATATAACTAGCAATACCTCGTATACGTGATTTCATTTCGGTATCTTTTACATAATCCATGGATTCATCCCAAACATCAAGAAGAATGGTCAATTTTTCCACTATACTACAAAGGGCATCTGCTCTGACAGTCCACCTAGTAGGACACAGCACCCTTATTCCGGGAGATGTTGAACATTCCAGAGAACTGTCTTTCAATGACTTGAATATGGCTTCTCTTCTTGGTGAGCCTTTGATGAGTTTAGTGATTTCGTGTGCATTTTCAAGTGCCTCCTTTATGATTTTGCAGCCTTTTATTGCATCAGAACATGTTAAGTTTAAGGCGTGACCATAACAATGAGTATATAAAGCTCTTGGTTTGATGGATGAAATTTGGGTGGCAACGCCAGATTTTGTTCCTGCCATTGCTGCAGCCATATCGTAACACTGACCTCTGCATTTATCAAATGGTAGATTCAGTCTTATAAGTACATCCTGAATTGAGCTAAAGATAGTAACAGCTTCAAGATTTTTTAATTCATATAATCCTAAAAATTCCTCACGAACGATAAAATCATTATCGACCCATCGCAAGCAAATAACCAGTTGTTCAGTGTTAGATGCATCAGCGGTTTCATCTGCCATGATTGTATAAAATGAACTTTTCTGAATATGAGTAATGATATTACGCAATACTTTGTTTGCCATCGTTTCTATCAGCTCATTTTGTATCTCCGGTGATGTGTACTTATTTGTCTTTTTCCCTTTCCACTTCATTAGCAACTGATCATCTTCGGCTCTCATCTGCAGTAACTGCATGAAGTTTGAGTCACTGCCATCCCCATCTCCTCTAAAAGCTAACCCCTGTCGTGATAAAAAACGGACATTTGATAGGATTTTAAGAAAGCATTTCCTGTTTAGCGCTTTTTCGTCTGAATGTTGTGAAGATAGAGATTCTCCAATATCTTTTGTAGTAGTTGGTAATTTGATTGTTCTCTCGATTGCTTCCCTGTGACACTTGCTATTTTCATGACTCTGAAATTTCTGTGTAGCTTTCTTCCAGTTTATGAATCCTGTTGATATGAATGCTTTATCTACAAAGGCTTTGGACAGTTTATTTTCATTGAATGCCTGAATACAAACAAAGCAAAACGCACTGTCATTCTCCTCATCGTAATGCAGCCAAGTCCACTTTTGAAACCAGCTAGGTTGAAATGACCTTTTATGTTTATCAAACTGTCTGACGGGAAATCTTTTACTGGTTGGTGGGGTTTATCTCCAATCACAGGTGTATCAAATTATTTTGAGAAATTACAGTCAGTTCCAAGGTTTCCTGTTTGGGTACAATGCAGATGTTGACTATTGTCAATTTCATTATTCTCTCCTGATTCTGACTCTGTATGGAAATGATGCGGTGATAATGATGAATGAAGATTAGTCTCGTTTGATGGGTCACTCTTGGAAGATGGAGGGGTGGAACTGCCCATGCAAGATGTTGAGCTTGACATAGGAGGTGTGCAAGTTCCAGTTGCTTTGGAGCGGCTTCCATTGTCCAGCAATGTTTCAGTATTTGAATACTTGTTTTTATTTCCTGCACGGAAAAATGAATCCATCGTTGACTGAGTCTTGGATTTTTTGTGCCTAACTTGAGTCTTCCCAGTAAATGACTCTTTATTTGCATCTTTCCTTTTTTCTCCTCTCGAAACTAGTAATGGCACAAAATGATTTGGTTGGAAGATTGCTCCTTCAGTGTTATCCAACTGTCCATCTCTTGTCCATAAAATGTGCATATATTTCGCATTCTCTTCATAACCTTCATTACAATATATTGGTCCATTAAGTATTGGTCTCAAAACATAGTTAACATCAGGATAGACAGACATTATTCGACAATAGCGACGCAAAACCTGTGTTGCGGAACACATATGCAGCAGTCCACACCATGAATTGTCAACACATGCATTTATTGCCTCAATTTTAATTGCTTCTGATAAGTTTTGATGTGTGTAGTAATGTGTTAATCCATTCTCTGTCAGCAACAGGTCAGTATAGTTTACTTCAGATGTAGGGTATCGTGTAAATAAATCTGTCATTTTTTGGCTTGAGACAGTAATCCATTGGCCGAAGATAAAGTTCAATGGCAATGAGCGTCCGAAGACAACCAGAAAGGGATTCAATACCACAAAGAAATAAGGATATGGAATTAAACAAACAATTACCATTTCCTGTTGCTGCAACAGCTGTGCTGTTGGGTTGTAAAAATTGTACGTTTTCAGGTATAAGAATGGTTGATAATTGATCTTCTCTTAAAGTAGAATCAAACTTGTCCATCCTTATATTCTGGTGCAGAAATACCTCCTGATCGTTTTGTATTTTTTGTATTCTATGAATGTCATTTTGTATCATAAGTTTACGAAGATTATCCATTCTGATCTATCAACAACCAGTAGCTCTCTGAGACACTTTGCCACGACAACAAATTATGTGTGTCAGATAAAACAAAACCCGCCTTAATAAAAATCCATAACTTTATACATTTTGAATTCAATAGATTATCTTTGCACATTTTCCTGTGTGTCAGATAAAACAAAACCCGCCTTAATAAAAATCCATAACTTTATACATTTTCAATAGATTATCTTTGCACATTTTCACCATTACCATTCATGAAATGTATCTATGATTGTTAGTTTGTTTAGTCAGTGTCCAACGTCCAGTGAGCAACATTTCAGTTATATCAGGACGGAAAAAAAAACAGTGTGGGTGGGATACTCGGGGCAACGAGTCTTGGACTGCCACTAAAGGGGAGAGATGGGTCGGGACTGGAAATCTAGCCTTCCATACGGCCCACTCTTATCGAATATACAGAAGGGATCTTTAGCCTATATGAAAATGTTACATGTCTATGAAAATCCATCTTCTATGACCGTTCTGTGCACACATGATACATTTGTTAATTAGAAAAGAAAAAGAAATAAAAATTCACAGTATTATTTCACACAGTCCCAAATAGTAATGCTACAAAATATTTTGCACTACAAAATATTGGGGGGGGGGCCTGCCACCTCCCCCCCCCACCCTTGTACTACGGGCCTGGTATGTATCGAGTTTTTATGGATGGGTTACGTATATATACATGTACGCGATCGAGTTGAGAAAAATTGGATGTTTGTTTCCATTTAGTTATGTATCGATAGCTATAGTGTATTCATCGTTGGCAGAAGTAAAAAACGAATACACAACAAATGAAAACGGAATACATATTTCGCCGAAGATCGAGTCTGTATTAATGAATATATTTATATGCAATCAAGTATATTCACGGCTGGCAAAAAATAATAAACGTACTTCACACATTTCACCAAGATCGAGTTTAACTGTCGGTTTAATTTTCATGAATTAAATGATGAATGTTGAAATAATTAAATTCCTTCTGTCTTGACCACGCAGATGTTATAATTTTTACGCCATGTTTTCAACATGTAAGTCATGTTGGTGTACTGTGTGTACTGATCGATGCGAGAGCTATATATAGCACACAGGTAAGTTATATATTTTAGCTGTATATTAATATGTATTTTTTTCTTTTTCAGACATTTCAAGAAAAGGTATCAAAATATAAAATCGCTTGTTTTGCGTTATTTATTTATTTTTTATTTTACTTTTCACAAGTTATTTTTATTATTTTCTGTTAAGTTTTTATTATTTACATTTGATTTTTAATTAAACTTTATTATTATTGCTGTATTTTTTCTAACAAAACTATTTCTGTTATAAGTTAACTTGTTTGTGCGCATGTGCATGTGTGTTTGTTTATACATATATTTCATTCTTCAGTTTTTTTTTTATTGATTTTCATTCAAAAAGTGTGCGAACTGATAGTATAACCTGTGAAATGATACAAGAAAATTATCACAGTGGGGGTTCTGACATTTTTATGGCCTTGTGTGTAATTAACTTAAATGCATTACTCCTTGCACTAGAAAAAGGTCCCTATCCTGTCGTCACCAATGATTAGTTCATCATTCTTCCCACCCGAAATGTTTTCAAATAATTTTCAATAGTTGAATTTGACT
>MJUT01053498.1:11621-22661 GCA_002080005.1 Gigantidas platifrons
TATCACTAGTGGAGCAGGGATTGGTAGCCCTCCCGGTGCACCTGAGTTCACTTCCAGTTTTAGTGTGGTTTGTATGATATCACTAGTGGAGCAGGGATTGGTAGCCCTCCCGGTGCACCTGAGTTCACTTCCAGTTTTAGTGTGGTTTGTATGATATCACTAGTGGAGCAGGGATTGGTAGCCCTCCCGGTGCACCTGAGTTCACTTCCAGTTTTAGTGTGGTTTGTGTGATATCACTAGTGGAGCAGGGATTGGTAGCCCTCCCGGTGCACCTGAGTTCACTTCCAGTTTTAGTGTGGTTTGTATGATATCACTAGTGGAGCAGGGATTGGTAGCTCTCCTGCTGCGCTTGAGTTCCCTTTCAGTTTTAGTGTGGTTTGTATGATATCACTAGTGGAGCAGGGATTGGTAGCTCTCCTGCTGCGCTTGAGTTCCCTTTCAGTTTTAGTGTGGTTGATGTTGCTCAATCTGTTGATTTATGTATAGTGTTTTGTAGATCATTGTTTTTTGGGACATATCTATATATAGTATGGTCTGTACTTTGTCTATTTACGGTTTCTGATTACCCCTTTGGTATCTTCAAACATCTTCTAGATAAATAAGTCATACCTCCAAGGTCGATAACCATGTACTTCATTCCCGAGTGGACGGTTGCAGTAAAATCTGCAGTATCCTCTACCCTATCAGTCTTCAATTTCTGACAAAATATCGATGCTGCCTCAGGTTCAAGGGCTATGATCAGTTTCTCTTTCTTTATACCAGCCTTTAAAAGATCAAATGAATACCATCAGCATGAAAGAAGTATGTATATTAACAGTTTCCTATGGATTAGGTAATATATTTTCACCAACCTATTGTTAACATTTTTACAGTTACATGTAGTGGTCACCAATACACCTCAATGTTCTGTGGATTAGGTAATGTATTTTCATCAACACTATTGTTAACATTTTTTACAGTTACATGTAGTGGTCACCAATACACCTCAATGTTCTGAGAAAAAAACACCGATTTTTTGCAAATATTGTATGAAAAAAACAGTTTAAACAATGATGGCCAACAATTCCACTAATATCAACAAAACAAATAATCACCTCTTTTCTAAAAACACTGAACATAAAGAAGACCACGACATATGACATTGTAAATCCAGGTCCTAACTTCTGAGAGGCACAACATGGGGGCAGGGTTAAATTGATCGATTATTTAACATCATGTGGCAATTATGTCATGCATATTGAGTACGAAATCAAGTTCAACAATATACAAAAGTTATATAGAAATGAAGCAAGGATGCGAAACCAGAACCAACGACTTGAGTAGGTATAAAACCAATCATTTTCCAAAATTGAGAATATCTTTTGAAATATCTTATATAATATTTAACTGCATCAAGACATAGATTTTGTCAAAAATGTGAACAATTGTGTACTGTCTGTTATAGAGATTAAAACACAGTACAATCAAGTCAGATTATTACTGTCTGTTATAGAGATTAAAATACAGTACAATATACAGTCAGATTATTACTGTCTGTTATAGAGTTAAAAATACAGTACAATCTACAGTCAGATTATTACTGTCTGTTATAGAGTTCAAAATACAGCACAATCTACAGTCAGATTATTACTGTCTGTTATAGAGTTCAAAATACAGTATAATCTGCAGTCAGATTATTACTGTCTGTTATAGAGATTAAAATACAGTACAATCTACAGTCAAATTATTACTGTCTGTTATAGAGATTAAAACACTACAATCTACAGTCAGATTATTACTGTCTGTTATAGAGATTAAAACACTACAATCTACAGTCAGATTATTACTGTCTGTTATAGAGATTAAAATACAGTACAATCTACAGTCAGATTATTACTGTCTGTAACACAGTACAATCTGCAGTCAGATTATTACTGTCTGTAACACAGTACAATTTACAGTCAGATTATTAGTCTGTTATAGAGATTAAAATACAGTACATTTGTACCTGTTCTGCCGCCTCCCTCATAAATTGTTTAGATGGATCATCCCAGATAGCTGGTACAGTCAATACAAAATACAAGTCTTCGTCCGGTACCATTCCTGCCACTCCTTTCTGTATCTTTTCCATCAAATGTTCTTTCAGATACCTTATAGCCAGACTAAACACAGTTAAGGCCTGCATTGACTTTCCCATGAAATCCTTGATTTCTGTTGTTCGAGTTACTCTCTATAAGTATAAAGAATACGTTAAATGTTTCAATTTGAAAGGAATATTTGTTTACACCTTTGAATATTAGATCATACAAGAGGTGAATTTGTCAATGTTTTATAAATTATTTATCAAATTTCGATAATTTACTCAATCGTGTCCCTAAAACTTTGAAAGTACTAATACTATATACATTAATGGTCAAATAAGTAAAACGTAAATGATTCATATCATGATTTTTTGATAGAGGAATGCCTCTAATAAGGGAAAAACCTGAACCAAGGGTTCCTAGTGGTTCGGCTGAAATCATCACTTTGAAGTTTACGCTCGCCACTATGACTTGGTTAACATTACGGAATATCTGTGTCACAAATGACCACGGATGTGCCCCGTTTTGTTCATCGTAATCACATTCCCGTCATAACCTCATTCATGGCTTATCACTATGTTAAGAAGAGTAACATGACGGGTGACTAGTAGAGAAAGAACTGATATCTTTACAGAACACATGAACTCACCCCCTGTTTTATGTAGGGTTTGTGTGACTAGTAGAGAAAGAACTGATATCTTTACAGAACACAAGACCTCACCCCCTGTTTTATGTAGGGTTTGTGTGACTAGTAGAGAAAGAACTGATATCTTTACAGAACACAAGAACTCACCCCCTGTTTTATGTAGGGTTTGTGTGACTAGTAGAGAAAGAACTGATATCTTTACAGAACACAAGAACTCACCCCCTGTTCAGAACACATGAACTCACCCCCTGTTTTATGTAGGGTTTGTGTGACTAGTAGAGAAAGAACTGCTATCTTTCCAGAACACATGAACTCACCCCCTGTTTTGTGTGGGGTTTGTGTGACTAGTAGAGAAAGAACTGATATCTTTCCAGAACACATGAACTCACCCCGTTTTGTGTGGGGTGTGGGGTTTGTGTGACTAGTAGAGAAAGAACTGATATCTTTACAGAACACATGAACTCACCCCCTGTTTTGTGTGACTAGTAGAGAAAGAACTGATATCTCTCCAGAACACATGAACTCACCCCGTTTTGTGTGACTAGTAGAGAAAGAACTGCTATCTTTCCAGAACACATGAACTCACCCCATGTTTTGTGTGGGGTTTGTGTGACTAATAGAGAAAGAACTGCTATCTTTCCAGAACACATAAACTCACCCTCTGTTTTGTGTGACTAGTAGAGAAAGAACTGCTATCTTTTCAGAACACACGAACTTACCGCTGTTTTGTGTGGGGTTTGTGTGACTATTAGAGAAAGAACTGATATCTTTACAGAACACATGAACTCACCCCGTTTTGTGTGGGGTTTGTGCAACTAGTAGAGAAAAAACTACTATCTTTCCAGAACACACGAACTTACTGCTGTTTTGTGTGACTAGTAGAGAAAGAACTGATATCTTTACAGAACACATGAACTCACCCCCTGTTTTGTGTGGGGTTTGTGTGACTAGTAGAGAAAGAACTGCTATCTTTCCAGAACACATGAACTCACCCTCTGTTTTGTATGGGGTTTGTGTGACTAGTAGAGAAAGAACTGCTATCTTTCCAGAACACATGAACTCGCCCCCTGTTTTGTGTGGGGTTTGTGTGACTAGTGGAGAAAGAACTGATATCTTTTCAGAACACATGAACTCACCCCCTGTTTTGTGTGGGGTTTGTGTGACTAGTAGAGAAAGAACTGATATCTTTACAGAACACATGAATTCACCCCCTGTTTTGTGTGGGGTTTGTGTTACTAGTAGAGAAAGAACTGATATCTTTACAGAACACATGAACTCACCCCCTGTTTTGTGTGGGGTTTGTGTGACTAGTAGAGAAAGAACTGATATCTCTCCAGAACACATAAACTCACCCTCTGTTTTGTGTGACTTGTAGAGAAAGAACTGCTATCTTCCCAGAACACATGAACTCACCCCCTGTTTTGTGTGACTAGTAGAGAAAGAACTGCTATCTTTCCAGAACACATGAACTCACCCCCTGTTTTGTGTGGGGTTTGTTTTGCACAATCTAATATTATGTAGTGTCTGTCTTTCGTTGATTTTTACGGATTCTGGTTACCCCCTTTAATATCTTCAAACTTTTCTTATTGGCATCGTACATTAATATATAACTAAATGCTTCTACTTTATAACCATGAAGATAAACAAATATTCTTTGTACTGTAAATTGAACAATTTAATTGAGTAGACCCCAGTTTACTTATTTATGTAAAGCAGACAAACCTTATTGTGTAAAAGCATTTTGAATTGATGAAAATAGAAATAAGATTGATGTTCATTTTCCGAGAGAAGATCCGAAAACTGGTTTTCAGCGTCGTATCCGAATGACACAAAGTCTTTATTTTCATCTAATAAAACTGCTGTTGGTGCCTTGAGTGAGAGTAATTTACTTCCTTGCCAGCTACTAGTGATACACTTTGGTGGATCACTTGCGAAATCTTGCTTTGACGCAATTGCATATCCAGAATATGTTGTTCCAAAATCAATGGCAACCACAAATAAACTGCTGCCCAAATGTGCCATGGTTATGTCTCAAAATACAATCCTGTTTAAAATATAAGTAACAGATACATTTGTTTACTATGCATGTTACGACAGAATATTAAAATTTAGTTTTGTTGTAGGAAAAAGATAATTAATGTAGTTTCGTTTTAGTATCCTATTGGTTGATATATTGACAAACAATAATAAAGCTGTGGGTTATCGACGATGTGCATGGTTGGTCAACTGCACCGGGTTATAGAAATAGGACGTAGCTTGTTACCGGTTATAGAAATAGGACGTAGCTTGTTACCGGTTATAGAAATAGGACGTAGCTTGTTACCGGGTTATAGAAATAGGACGTAGCTTGTTACCGGGTTATAGAAATAGGACGTAGCTTGTTCGCTGTTAATGCTAACCTCCACGACACCACGTCTACATATCTGAGTGCCTCCTATTTGGAGTTTATTTTCAGAATCTATCATTTATGTACCCTTTTTGTCTTGTAGCAATCTTATTTTATTTTCCGCTCATACTAGAATCACTTGGGGGAATGACCTACAATGTACATTAAATACCATTGTATCATTTCGTAATGAGCAACCGATGATTATTTTCTGTCACCATATATACTAAGTAAGCAGTTTATCTTATCATTGGTGTCGTCATGTTTACAAAGTGAAATTCATCAACTGTTAAGCAGGACCCGGAAAAAAACAAGCGAAGTTGAAGAATTGGACTACTCCTAACGAGACCCCCATCATAAAGTACACTGTTTATTGTACGGCCCTATTTATGTATCATTTTAATTTTGGACTTTCGATTTGCATTGCCAGACCAGTCTACGTATTAATTGGTGTATAATATTACATAAACTACCTTTGTATTACCTGGGAAAATTATACAGGTAGAACCACAGGTACTTGTGGATGGCAGATTTCATTTTTGCTAGTGTTACATGGACGGAAATTCCTGTTTTATGTCCCACTGATTTGTGAAATAATTTTTTTTTTTTTTTTTCTTTTTTTTTTTGCTGAAACATCAAATACAAACAATAAGCTGTATTGAAATAACATTTTCACTATAAAGGCCGGTACACACGTTAGGATTTGTATCATAAGACTTCTATTATAAGATTTCTGTATTATAAGACTCGCTTGTACACACACTAAGATTAATCTGATCAAATTATAAACAAAGATAAAAATCCTCGTGTTTTTCCCGCCAAACTGTGTCAACAATGGAAGATGAAGTAATTGCAATTCTGTCCATTATTTTGCTATGTGTGTTATAAAATTATTGAAAAAGAGGAAACTGCTGGACAAGACTTTGGATAAAACGAAGAAATGTTTTTGGAGAACATCATGCCTTACTAGAAGAGCTGAGAAGGGAAGATCCAAATAGCTATAAAAACTTTTTAATTTTCCCCCAATATATTCCATAAATCTTCTTCTTCTTCCCATGCAACAACAAGCTTTTCCACATCAATATTTGAGAAGTCGGTCATGTCTTGCAAGAACCATGTGGTTTAAGTTACACGTGTATTTATTATGGTTCTGATGCAGATGTGTAAACCCCAAATTGATAATTTTGATTGGATAAAAATGAAAGGTCAGCTAAGACTTGTATTAAGGATAGAACATTGCTCTATCCTTAATACAGTCTCATAAGATTTAAAAAATCTTATAATACACTGTATTTAGACTGTACACACGATACGATTTTGTATCATAATATAGGGATGGTAACGGAAATTTGTGCTGAATGAAGAGCAGAATTTACTGAAATCAGATGTTATCTATAGCATTTCTAAAGTGAAATGCAATTTATTTGAACAAGATATCTGTTACATTGATGAAGTTATGGCTATTTAAACACCTGTACCCCAAAATGTTTTTCCACATTTTTATCAAGAAAAATGTCAAATCCACCAATTAAATGAAAAAAAATCATATATCCATATTTTTTCATGCACATAGTCTTGATACATTGCTTGAACATTAGGGCCACTTTTTAGCAAGAAATCTTCACAAAAATTCCACTTATAAACATGTTTTAAATATAAAATAAATGTAAGACAACAATCATTTTTTAAATAAATAATGTACAATGATTGAAACAGTCTTAATAGTTCCATATAAGCATGAAAAATGCACTTACAGTCTTTTCCCTCTCTCCCTTCTTGACTTATAAAATGGTTTGTTTAATTTTCTGTGGTTGTCTGAAAAATATTAAGTAAATGATCATTATTACAATGTAAAATTTTACTGGAAGTTGGTTAAACACTGTATAAATGTCATGTATAATGTTATGTATATATACATTTGTATATATATGTTAATGTACAACACAGACAGAATTTTAGTCACAATTAATTGAAAATCTAAGGTAAGCATAGTTAAAATAGCTTAAAGATGTTTTTCCAAAGTGACAAATATAAAATATTCTAAAAAAAATAATAAGTGAACATATGAAGTGTACCTAAATTGTCTGGAATATTCCTAAAGCAAAAATCTGGATACAAGACAACACAAACACAATAATTTGAATAAATAAAAAAAAACTAATGAGTCTTTTCCTTAAACAACAGAAACATACCCATACTATAAGTATACTATGACCTGCATATTTTTTTACGGTCGAATACTAAGTAAAAACAGGATTAATAGAAAATACATTTGTATATATAAGCCCTGTTTTTACAAGAGCATCTTCTAATGTATTTTAATTAATTGGTTAACAAAATCAAATAACAGATTAGTTGTAAGTGTTAGAAAACATTATATCCTATATTTGGACAGACAGAAAACCCCCTCTTATGAGGTGATTATCTCAATGGTCATGCCTATAACCAAGCCAAATGTAAATGCATTCCTATTATAACTCTGTACTACATGGTGTCCAAATATATGATAGAACTAGACAGAATACTGCTTGACTGATTTTATATTAAAGCCAGTCTGGTATTTTGTCTTGAAGTGATTAAGTAACATTCTTTATAACAGAACTAAGTGGTTAGTAACATTAAGAAAACAAATCATGAAGAAGAATCTATATATACATTTTTATTTTGGATTGCAACATACATGACTCATGAGTCAAATGAATGTTCCATTGTATATAGCAATTCATTGAGATTTGAAAAACGTCATACAAATCTGATTGTAATGGTAAGTGTTAATAAAAACAGAACTGAAACTGGAACTGGCTTCGGACTCACCACCACCTCTGGTACAATTTCCAGATTTCCCTTCCCATAGTCTTCTTTCAACTTGTAAGTGTATATGGCTGTTGGTGTATCGGTATCCTGAGTATCACAATCGTATACAATATTATAGAATTCTGGAAAACCTTTCACCGCACTCAGAACTCTTCCTGGCCATTTCCCTTCATCAAAAGAATGTATCACCTTTTTTCCAACTAATAATGGAATTGCTGCTGTATATATTTCTTCACTGGGTCCTTCTGTCGCTTCATTTATTAACTTCATGACATTTTCCTTCAATTTCTCTACTGAATGTTGTTTCCTCGTTTCACTAATTTGTATAATTTCTTGTCTTTCACCACCTGCTTAAGAACATTTTGCCTGAATCGTATTTGTGCAATCAAAGCTTTTCTTTTTTCGGTATTGTCATTTATTTCTTCCAAATGAGTATCCACTTCATTTGCTTTCTGCCACAATCCAAAATAGAAAATGTCATTTGTATGTTTTGTCCTAGATTTCACTGCATTTTTTTGTTTCTTTTCCAGGGCGATCTGCTTTTCTTTCAATTTTTCCTTGCGCTTCTCATCTATTTCCTTCAGTCTTTCTCTGTACTTAACTCTAATGTCTCTTCCTTGCTTTATACCCTCTGTTAACATTTTCTCTTTCCTCTGGATCTAATTTTTCGAACCATTGTGATGTTTTGTTGAACACAAACATGAGATACGCTTCATTTGAAACAGTTGATGCATTAGGTCTGTATCGCAAGAAGAAATCAAGTATACCAAAAACTCTTTCTTGATTTTTATTGTGAGGGATTACTGACTTGGTTTGGTGTCTCAGGTCATCTGTAACATCATACTAGCTTCCCCCAGGCAGTTGCTCCTTCATAGCTTTCTGCAAAACATTAGCCAATGCCTTGAATGCCATCTGTGCAAAAGCACATGCTGTCACATCTATGTTATCCTCAGGTTGTATGAGCTTATCGTAAGCTTCGTCTTTTTCAATAAGGTCAATTGGAAACGGACACTCATCAGCAGTAACAAAATCATTCGCATTTTCACTCATTCGTTCTAAATATATTAATAGCCGATGATATTAATGTTCATATCTAAAACATGCATATTCTTTTCAATCAGTCTCCATAAAGGGCTTGTAATTAACTTAGAAATAAGACCTAGCACCTTGCAGCATGCAATGACGTATGGTTTTTTAACCAGTAATAATGTGAGTTTATGAAGTTTGTTGTTAGTGCCATGTACATTTGTAAAAAACTTTTTAATTCTCTCATGATGGTAGAAAGCTATTTGACCCATAAAGAAAATGATGTTGAATCTATTTCCTCTGAAATCAACGAACATCACTGGCTCATTTTCTGATTGACAAAACGTTCTAAAAGAAGAGTAACAGCCACTTTTTTCATCTACCCCTCGCCCGAAACATTTCGAACAAAAACACAAGAATGAAATTGTTTTTGATTCTGATGCATATATTTGAACACCTGGATCATCATCACTTGTTTCTGGGAAAGCCGGTTCTTGTTCCTGCAATTTTTCGAATAGGCCTAGAATTGGTGACAAACATTCAGCAAAATTTACCATTAAATGTAGGCCACAGAAAAAGTTGTTAACTTTAACTGTGACAGACCTTTCGTCTTCCGATAAACTATTCCAACTATCTACAAACATTGGCATGACATCTTTTCTATACTGTTCTAAAATAGTAGTAAATGCTAGATTTGTTTGTGCTCTGTCGGACATGAAGTCACGTATGTTGCATAAAATATTAAGACCATGTGAAGTTATGTTTTTGTTTCGATAGGATTCACACATATCGGATATATCATCTAAAATATCTTTAAAAGTGTCCAGTGTTGTTGAGGCTGATTTATCAGACATGTTACGTAAACCTAAGAAATATATGTTTTTATTTCATCACTTAATAGAAAAGTTTGAAAGGTTTTTCCAAATTTACGGGTTTCATCACCATACAGGCAGGTATTTGTTTGCATACTGACAGTAGCACCAAGTTGTTTTTGACCGATTGCAATTTTTTCAGAAATAATGTTATCAACTGTTTTCCGTGAAGGTGTTGCATTAGGTATTCTGTTTGAGAGCTTCAAAACCTCCTCTATTACAGGACCAACATTGCTTGATGCAACATTGAAGCTTGTTAAATTCATAATGCATTGTCTTGTATTTGGAGTGTATAAGTTAGTTTCGGAATTGAACAGCTCAATTTCTGCATTATCTTGTAACATGGAATGTAGGTAGTCACGCTCCTCTGTAACCTGCTGTAATTCATTTTGAATGTTAGATGAAGTTTCTGAAGTTTTCAATTTTTCATACAGTTCATTTACTCTTTCGTGTGCTGTTCTTAATTCTGTAGTTAATTTCAAATTATCTAATTTCAAATGGTCATTTTCTTCTGTAGAGTTCAAATATTTGTGTTTCTCAGCTATTAATGTTTTTTCTAATTTACGATTCAAAATGTGTACGTTTTTCTTGTCTAACAACCTGTCTACTTTTCTTTGAAGTAATAAATTTTGGTAACTTAAATTTTGCTTCATGTCAGTACAAGATTTCAACTTTTCTTTCTGAATTTCATTTTCAGTGAAAAGTTTGGTTATTTCTTGTGATGCCTTTTTATGCTTTGATTTCAACTTTTTAGCTTCTTTTTTAACTTCAGCAGAATGAGCTCTTTTTATACTCTTGATTTCACAGTTAAATTTGTCTTCTGTTATGTGCATTTCTTTCATGTGTTCCAATTTGATTGTTTCATTTTTTTGTTCTGATAGTTATTTCATTTCAGATAAATCTTGTGTTAAACTTTCACATGTTTCTTGGTATGAAGCAATTTCTTCTGAATATATTTTCCCTCTTTCTGGAGCAGTTGTACATACATTTTTGTATGTAACATTTTATTTTTTCCTCCATAATATTCTTTCCGGCGGAATGTTTTTAATATAAAATATTATCGTTGGACAATATTTCAATATTAAATTTCTTCCAATGCTATTATATGTTTTCCGGGTGAGGTGGAAGAAATTTAATATTAAAATATATCCGTGGATAACACTGCATATTATATTTCATCATGAAAAAATATTATAGAGGAAATAATCTGATTTTATATGTTACTAATTTTTTCAA
>MJUT01053498.1:29540-43810 GCA_002080005.1 Gigantidas platifrons
CGAAGAAGTTATTTAAATTTTATACAATGTATAAAAAATTAAACTTTGCATTAATGGACAACAAAACCCAATTTTGACAATTTCCTGTTAACAGTTTAATTTTTTTAATTTTTATTTTTATCAAAGACAACTTGATATTACATATTGTCATCTTTAAGATATAATTTTTTTTTAATTTATGTTTTGTTTAACGACACCCATTTGCAACTTTTCCAACAACCACGAAGCTTATACAAACAAAAATAATACATAATGTTTATAAGAAATTTCATAATTTATAAGTTCTAAATATTTTTGTCTTAAATTATTTATTTTTAATTTTTGATATTAATTTTATTCCTGTAAATGAAACGTAATAGACCATGTTATATGAGAACATAAAATCACGTCCTAATCACATTTTTGGTCACAAGTAATATTATCATTTAGTAAATAATTCATTTTCAATAAGATAATAATTGTCTTTTAAATAAATAAATAATTATACACATATAAATATTGAACAATATTATAAAACAATAATCTATTCCCCCGAAAATAGTCTGTAAAGAGAGACAACTCTAGTTAAACTAACCCATTACTACTACAATGCACGAACATATATTAAAACTATTTAAACAAATATTTTTTTTTTAACATATTTAATAAGATTTAATAGAATTTTAAGTGTTCTGCGCTAATTCTATAGTGTTCTGTGGTATTCGGTGGAGTTATGTGGTAAAAAGACGCACCGATTTGTTATGGCCTTATTGTCATGTGTGTCAAATTCGCCGAAATGGTCGCCAAAGTTATTTAAAAGTATGAATTTTGGTTTTAATTATGTCCAAACATCACAACTTTACTAAATAATATGAATAAATGTAATATTTATACCTTTATTTGAGTATATTTGGGTGTATTTGAGTATATTTGAGTTTATTTGAGTAAAAAGACGCGCCGCATAAAGACACAGCATGCACAACATAAAACACAAAGCGAGACAGCTACAATTGAAAAGCACAATTACAATACACAAAGCATAAATATCATACAAAGCACTACTTAAATTGGACTACATGTATATAAGTTAAAAGAACAAGCATAAGCATTATATTTTGCAGGCAGAGCAACGGCATTCCGAACCATTTCATTGTCACCATTTGTTTTCCTTCATATATGGGCGCTGACATATTGGATTGAAAACGAGGCTAAAAATAGAGACTAACATTGAAACGGAAAAACTACAAGTGAGTACGTGGAAAATATGGGGGAAAATTATTATATTTGGTTTTAACAATAATTTAGAATACATATATTTTACAGTACATTTCACCTTTTCCCTTGATGTAATAATAAAAATATGGAATAGAAGAGAGCGTAGAAGTGTATACAACATTGAACAACAGAAAATTTGCTGAAAATTTTCCAATATACAAATTCAAATTCAAATTCAAATTTTTTATTGATATGAAATCCAACAAAGGATTGTCATCAGCAATAATACAATCAACAGACATACACAAAACATGAAACAATTAAAACAAAAAGTAGCATGAGGGCTGAGGGGGCAAAAAGTCACTATAACCAACTTATAATAAATACAATTTAAATACGAATATGAAAGTAACTCACATATTAAGGTTACTTTGCTTTGCTCTTAAGTAACTTATATACATGCAGAAATAGACAAAGTAAGGAAAGTATACAATACTCATACAAAAAAACGCAAAATAATGAAAATGTATAACACTCATACAAAAAGTACACAAAATAAGGAAAATATTCAATACACATACACAAAAAGTCAAAATAAAAATATCCAGTACTCATACAAAAACAGACAAAATAAAGAGAATGTCAGCACTCATACAAAAACGGACTAAATAAAGAAAAAAAAGAATATAACATATATACCAGGTGCGTAGCAACCCGTACGCAAAAACGAAGTTGCGTACACATCGAAAACTTTGACAAAAATGAAAACATGGTAAATCTAGGACATAAGGTAGAATAAAACTAAATTAATATACTAAATCAAATGCAAACAAATACAAACATGTGCATGTTTCTTATCATTTACGGAAACATCATAGTGATTCCATTGATGATGCAGACGCGGTTTTGGACATCTTTAATAATGTTGTATTGTATTGTATTGTATTGCTTTACCCGCAAGGGTTTTATTTGCAATAAAGATTATTATTATTAATAAAGTAGAAGAAAGGAAAGGGAATGGTCCTTGATTTTTCAGGATTAACTTTCACTACCGTGACATTTGACAAAATAAAATTTCTAAGTCAACTACATATTTGTATTGCTCTACTTAATATCTTATTTCTCAAAATGTATGTTCAAAAGTTGACTTGTTAATTGGGTTTGCTTTGGATCATTTTTAGTGCCAGGAAATTGCGAGAATGCAGGATTTTGCACCATTTACCCCAAATCCCCTGCCGTAAGGCCACCTCTGCGACCCTCCATCAGACTCTTAAACAGATTTGAGTACACTTNCACTACCGTGACATTTGACAAAATAAAATTTCTAAGTCAACTACATATTTGTATTGCTCTACTTAATATCTTATTTCTCAAAATGTATGTTCAAAAGTTGACTTGTTAATTGGGTTTGCTTTGGATCATTCTTAGTGCCAGGAAATTGCGAGAATGCAGGATTTTGCCCCATTTACCCCAAATCCCATGCCGTAAGGCCACCTCTGCGACCCTCCATCAGACTCTTAAACAGATTTGAGTACACTTTATTTTGGGGTAGCTACGCCCCTGTATACAACACTAGGAAAATTAGTAAACATGTAAGGGTTTACTTTTTTGGAAGACTGTGGAAATTTATCCAAGTAGCGTTCTTCAAGCTTAAATATGATAAAACTTTGTTCTACAAAAACGTCAAATGAATAGTTGAAGGATAAACGTGTTTTTTACAACTTTGAACTCGTCTCATGCTTCTTTGAACAGGTACCACCCGGTCCGATTCTGACGATTTGAAGAGAGAGAAAGCCAATTATGGATCATAAATATAACCAGCCTTAAATAGTAGCTACATTATTAGGAATCAATATCACAAAACTCTACTTGTCAGAAAAACGTAGAATTTAATTAAAATAAGAAAAAAAAATGACCTTACCTGCATTCACGAGGTACTTATATCCGGTGGTGATGCTACACAGTGTTTATAAGATGGGTACAGTCTAATATCATTTGTAGCTTATCATCGTTAGATAAAGTATTATACTGTATATTGTGATTTTGTTGTAGTAAAAATTGTAATTCATCGACGATATGATTTCGAATTGATGATAATGCAGGACAGTTCAGTATGAAATGAGCAGGAGTCTCCGCCTCAGAATCACATAGCATACAGGTGGAATCGATGGTATAGTTTTTGTATTTTGCTCTATTGTTCTGCATGGAGAATGTAAGTTCCTGTTAGTAATTTTAATTTTATTGGTATTCTATTAACATCTCTGCTTGATTTACAGTTGATTGATAAAAGTGGATGAATTTTTCCAGAATAGCATTTTTCGGTATTCAGGAATTGCAGTGATTTATACAATGTTGTTGACTGTTTGATGTTGTTCCACCAGTATACATTTATCTTTCTATTTAAGATTGATTTCCATTCATTTTTAGTAATGGGATTGTCCAGCATAAATATTGGGTCTTGTAGCTCATATTTAAGTAACAGTTTCTTTATTTCGATGAACCAGCTAGCACTGGGATTTAATTTAATTGCTAGTTGTCTTCTGGCTAGCTGTTTCTCAATAGATTCTTCACTTTGATTCGCAATGTTATTGAAAAGTTGTAATGCCTTTTTATGAATTTATGAATTTAGGCTTCAACGGGCAAGAATCCTGTCGGAAGATATATAGCAATATCTGGTGTATTTTGTGGTAAGCTTAATAATTGCTTCAGTAACTTTTTCTGGAATAATTCCAATTTAGTAGTTTGACTCATTATTGACTCGCCGGACGGAAAAAAAAACTCCGTAACGATAGCAAAATAATAACCCAATAGACCGGCAGTAAAATGCTTTGTGAGAATTATTGTAGATGTTCAGAAATCTGTTGATGATGAATTATTTCCGGTGCCGATCGGCATTTTCCGGAATTTTTGGGCATGGGCTAAAAATAAACCTGTAATAAGTGCTATTGTTAAGAAAAGACATTGGGACCTGAAGAAACTGGGTTCATTGACGTCTGTTCATGAATTTGTGTTGTAATTCAAAAATAAAGATCTAAACATGCAAACCTCTAATATTTTCAATTTTTTAAATAAAATTGTGGCTTACGAGAGATGCTGAGTGGTTGTATTTGCATTTCTCCTTGCAAAAAAAAAAAGATTTAAAAAACCGGCCTGTTATATTGACGGGAGTGTATTCCGTCCTGTATTGGGGATATTTGATATACGTTTCATAACATTTAAAGAACAAACAAACAAGTAAACTATTTTTATTAGGTTTATTGACAATTATTTAATACATCATATTTAGAGTAAATTGTAAGTAAATTTATACTGTGAAATAATAAAACAGCAAATGCATTACTTTCCGTCCATGTAACATTAGCAAAATGAAATCTGCTAATCGCACGAAATGACCCAAAATCCTTAATATTAATACCAAGAACAAGAAGGGTAACAACGAAATTTCAACCAGCTCACTCCAAAGTCTTATATCTCAAATGACGCTATGTTGCCTCTGATTGACCCCTTTTTTAAAACAATTTTTAACATCGATTTATTTTTCATATAAACAACATTTTGCACTTGAAATTGTATCCGGTATGGATAGAAACTACTCAGCTTGATTGTATTTATTGTATATCATACAGTGATACATAGAAAGTTGCAAAATGTTGTTTATGTCAGAATAGAAAAATCAAGATAAGTTGTGTTCACTGCCTAACATAAAAAATCATCGTTTGGCCGTTGTCCAATTATGAAAACCAGTCTAAAGCTAAGAATAACATTTGTTTAAAAAAAAAGGTATGAGGTGAAAAAGTCAAAGTCATAAAAAAATCATGATGGTCAGAATCGTCATCCAGCTAAATTTGGCTATAGAGTTCTGAAAAAAAATAGTTCCTAGAAAAAAAACCCAATATTAAAAAGAAATAAATATATATACCCAAGGATGAAATCTAAACATAAAGTTTGAACAAATACATACGAAACTTTTTAATATCGAAAGATAATAAATAAAAAGAAATCAGAAGTAAGAACAAAATTGGAGGATGGATAGGGGTCAAAGTGATGATTCTTCAGGGAGTATAAAAAGAGGAAAAATTCCAGTGTGCGGCAGTCAACACAATAAAAAAAATCAGATCCTGCTGGATTATTTAATTTATGTGTTTTTATTTCAAATATTATAGGTAAGTCTCTGTTACTCTGTTATTCTGTTATTTTGTTGTTTTGGTACTTAGTTTTATTATCATAATAATCATTTCAAATTTCGTTGGTTTCATATGAAATTAAATATCATTAGTATGGATTGTTAACAATAAAAGAAAAATTTCCAGCATGAGAATCAGAATTAATTGAAATAATTGATGTAGATTAAATGAATAAGTAAATGGAAATACAGATAATTTATTCAAATGATTAATGTTATTAATGAGCATATTTTAAATGAATGTTGTATTTTATTAGGAGGAACCTATCTGAGATGGACTTCCGAGGTATAAATTGGATTAATTAAATATTTTATTTTAAAGGTGAAATTTTAAAGACTTAAATTGTATTTTATTTCTAAGGTTAAAGAGATAAGAAAGATTAACTGATTTAGTTTCGATTTCAATTTGCTTGCTATACTTTCGATTTTCAGTTTATTATAATGCAGTATTGTATTTTCAATTATTGATATGTTTCTTTTTGATTCCTTTGTATACTGTAACTATATATATTAAGTCAACACAATAAAATCAGATCCTGCTGGATTGTTTAATTTATGTGTTTTTATTTCAAATATTATAGATCCCGGTACGTTCCCTAAGTGACAGGAGTGCAATCACACCAGAGCAATACCACCACACACATCCGCCCTGTCATCTCTGGCGGAGTAATTGTCATCATCACATCACACACCCCATTGTCACATTTATATGAAAAAAAAATCTATGTTAAAAAAAGGGGGGCAATCAGAGGCAACATATGGTCCTGTCCACAAGTACCTGTGAGTAGAACTATATATATAATGCATTGAAATAGATATACTATAATACATGTACGTAACTTTTCAGTGATTTCCAAAGATAAACCATGAGAAATTGCGGACTCTATTTTAAGATTTTTATGTACAATATAAAAGTATAAAAATAATCCATATTAATTCAATATTGAATATAATCAACAACAAGAAATATAGAATAATTTTAACATCGCGCGATAATATAGCTTTACAATAATACTGATCAAGAATACAGATACTATAATTATGTACATTGAATTTGACAACCTAGCTAGCTTTAAATTTATATTTGACTTCCATACATGTCGTTAATATAATATTATAGTATATAGGGTAAAATAAAGTAACTAACATACATTGATTTTGTTCCGCTGAAGACTACAATGGCTGTTCTATCAATGCGGAAATAAATCAAAATAGCATGTCGAAGCTCGAGCTATTTAAAGACTTGAATACTACCGGTGGGAGGTGAATAAATATACCACATCAAAAAGGGATTTGGTCCATTTCCCTACCAAAAACAACGTAGAACATGAGCAGTAATCGTAGATATTACAACAAGTAATGTGTAGTTTTCTTTGGAATGTTTATTTTTGTATACATCGTGCGGGAAATACCCCAGTGGTTGGTAACAATCATCGCACGAAATGATCCAAAATCCTTAATATTAATACCAAGAACAAGAAGGGTAACAACGAAATTTCAACCAGCTCACTCCAAAGTCTTATATCTCAAATGATTCCGGACAGAAATGTCCCAAAAATGCACACTGTAAGTATTTATAAACTACAACAGTTTCAGCAAGTACCTCTATACACTTTGTAACATATGCCCTGTGCTGGATTTATCTATGATCATCTATAGGCGCAATAGGCTGAAGCTTGGGGCCTCAAAATTAGGGGGCCTCCGTCCAAGGTGTATACTATTTTTAACACTGTTATTGGACTTTTACACTTATGCTGCCTGTCATAACGTATTGTATTTTCTAAACAACCCTTCAGTAATTTTCCTTACACAATCGCACTCCATTTCAGAATATTGTAGAATTTTAAACATCCCTCATCATCTTTGTCTTTATTGAAATTGATTAAACACACTTCCATCTTCCTCCAGTCGTGAAGGTGTTGAATTGTGAGGGGCCTCACAAGTGGATTAGACTAGGGCCTCACAAGTGGATTAGACTAGGGCCTCTCTTTATCTAAATCCGGCACTGCATATGCTTATACATTTGTATATTGTATGTGGTAGTAAACATATAGTTATCTTAAATTTATTGAACAGAAGTTGAATTTTGAATGTACGGTTTGCGTTTGGAGTTTAGAAAACATGACGACAGAACATGTTTTATGAAACCTCTGATTACCGTTAATGCTGTCTGTTCGAGCAATGTCAATTGTTGAAACAATTTTGTTTCGGACAGATTTAGATTTTTACTATACAGGTATGTCGAAAAATAGGGAAAACCCACTTAATATAAGTATAGGAACGACAATGTCATTTGCGTATTTAAAACACAAGTGCTTGATTATTTCCGGGTAATCTTCGTATGTCTTTTGGCAATAGTAGCACACAAGTCATATCTATCCATTTAGATTTCTGAAAACGAACGAACGAACGAACGAACGATGAATGAATGAATGAATGAATGAATTAGAGTAATAAACTTATAATTTGTAAGCAAATATCACCTGAAGATAACAAGGTTCTCTCAAATTTAGACCAGACAAAATAAATGCTAGCGACGGTATAAAAACGATAGTCTACACAATATTCCCCTGCTTTCAGCTGAGGATTTTAATAAAACAAAGAACTAATAGGGGCTTTTGTGAAATTTCAGCTACACATGTTCTNGGGGGAAACGTAAGACATGCTCTTTCCGAAGCCCGCGGATAACACTGCCAAATGAATCTTTTCTATCCAACATATTTTGTATTATTTCCTTCTGCTCTGATTTGAGCTGTAGATGGAACTGTTTGTCCTGCAGAATACGCTTTATATCATCTTGTATGTTTGTTTACGTATGCTAATTTGGTGCACTGTATTTAGTATCTCCCATCATGCAATGCATTGCTGTCATCTTTCAGTTAGTATCGCGAGATCACGTTAAAAAAATGGCAGTGAAATGACAAAATCATCAGGTGTAAGGAAAAAACGTGCTGTAATCGAGTGTAACACCACTCTCTGAGGATAAGATGGTTATGAATGAATAGAAACATTATTGGTGAAGCGATATATATTAGGGTTTTTGATAGAAAATAAAATCTGATAGCCACAAAACGTGGAAATGTGCTACAGTTGAGATGGGGGGAAAAATCCGCTGTTTTCATTATGGAGAGCGCTCTGACGTTCAACGACAACAGCAGATGTAAATAGTCGTCGAACGGCAGAGGAATCTCGGACTAGGAGTTCATCAGAGCATTTATCCTTCTCATGGGATATTATCCCACTCTTCCAAGAAGGCAGCCCTTAATTGGTCGAGAGTGGCGGAGGCATTCCCACGCCCCCTTACTCTCCTGTCCAGTTCGTCCCACAGATGTTCGATTGGGGACAAATCTGGACTGTACGGAGGCCAATCGAGTGGGTTAATGTTATGATTGGCGAGAAAATCTTGACAAACTCTGGCTACATGGGGCCGGGCGTGATCCTGCTGGAAAAGTAGGTGATGGTGTTGCACAAATGGAACTGCAACCGGCCGGAGGATTTCATCCCTATATCTTACGCCTGTTAAATTACCGGCTATCAAAATCAACGGCGACTTCATCCCGTGAGATATCCCTTCACAGACCATAAGCGAGCCACCCCCAAACATATCCCTCCCAAGAACATAAGCGTCGGCGAAGCGTTTCCCACGACATCGGTATACACGACGTCGACCGTTCGGACGAAAAAGAGTGAACCGCGACTCATCTGTGAAAAAGACCCGTCTCCATTGCCTCATTGGAAATTGTCTGGGATCATGTGCCGCCAACCAAGCCATGCGACGCGCACGATGTGCACGAGTGAGAGAAAAACCAATGTAAGGTCGACGAGCTCGCAGACCAAATTCGCGCAATCGGTTTCTCACAGTTTTTGGGTGAATGTGGCGATTATGATTGCCTACCGTAGTTAAAGCGGATTCAGTGGCAGTAACGTGGCGATTACGCAGGTGGGCAAGACGAATAGCACTGTCTTGGCGTGGCGTCGTTACGCGCGGACGGTGGGCAACCTTTCCAGTATCTCTCAGACGACGGACAAGACGATATATGGTGGAAACATTCACACCAAATTGCAAAGCAACTTGTTGTTGCCTTTGACCTTGCATTAGCAATGCAATAGCCTGACCCCTCTGAACTTCCGTCAGCCGTGGCATGATTACAAGAGATTCAAATTAACTTTAAATAGTGGAAAGCGATGTGTATACCTCAAGAGTATAAAGTGGTATGACACAATGTGTTGACGAACTTTTTATCATTATTCTGCACGTGCTATTTGCTTTTCATCACTTTCTCTATGTCACATACCTTTCACGGTAGAGTAACTTTAGACACCGATTTTAGTGCACACTGACCAAGCCACTCGTCTGCCCAGTTTTCGTAATTTTACGTCACGCAGTTAAAAATATGAGCATATTATGTTACCCTGCGTTTCATTTTCCCTTCAGTATAGTATAGAGAATGTGTCAAAGAGACAACAACTCAACCAAACAATGAAAAAAATATATCATTTCTAATTCTTAAGTCCTCGAAAAGAAAACACAGATAAATCATGTTGGGATATCAAAACGAAGTAATCACTTCTAAAGGGTACATTAATGTTAAGAAAACATGTAACAGATTATCAGGGCCCCGCATCAATAGTGGCGAACGTCCTATAGTGATCGCTCTGTCCGTCCGTCCGAAACACATTCGTGTCCGCTTCATAACTTTATAACCAGTCATTTCTCTATTCTTTTGTAGAGGGATGAAACTTTGCATGATTGTTAACTACTATTAGAAGGTGTGTCGCATATCATATTCTTGTTTGTTCTCCAAAGGTCAGGGTCTCAAACTTTTCATGGGACCCCTATATTGTGAACTACAGAAAATCGTGTCCGCTCCAATTGTAGAGGGATGATATTTTGCATGAATGTTAACCACTGAGAGAAGGTCTTACTTAATTCATTTTTGTCCTTCAAAGGTCAAGGTCTGAAACTTAGGGTATTTCATGGGACGATAATTTTGGTAACCCAACAGATTCTTTAGATATTGACTTTATTTTGCAACGGCGGGGTCCTTAGAGATACATGTAGTTTCCATCTCCATGTCATATAGTTATTATTATTATTATTATTATTATTATTATTATTATTATCATCTTATATTAGGGGTGATATTGGTCGAGGCTTGACATAGCATGTAGTATAAGTTTGATCATGTATAACTCTTCAAATAGCACACGAGAAGGGATGCGATATAGGGTAGGTGATGCATGTCTTGCAAAGTCACGCATCATGCATAGTAAAAACGTAGGTATTTTACTCTAAGTATATAAATAATATTATTTCTTATGAAGCAAGAATCTTGCAATCTGATTGGTTAGTTACCCTGGTGAAAATAGCACCCCACCCCAGTTAACCATTTACACCGGGATTAAATAAAAAAAAAGTAATTTTGAACTACGCACAGTAATAGTATGATATGAAATGATACATTTTACATTTACATAAAATTTGATGATTATAAACAATATTATGTGTAATACAAAATGTATATGTAAAATCGAAAACAAAATAGCATTTTTCTCAATGCACAGTTTTTTTTTTTTTTCTTGCGTAGACAGTAAAAGGGAAATAACTTTATTTATCGGCAATTTGTGTAGTTTTCCTTTGAAGTGTGTCGATTGATAAAGCTTATATCAACGTACTGGACGTGATATCAAAATTATTAGGTCAGTCCACAATTAGGCATGCGTCAACTACCGCGCATGAATATACTTATTTAAAAAAAAAACAAGATTGGTTGCGTCATCAATATCAATAATACGGGAAAAGGTCAACGTCATTTTCGTTACTATCTTAAACAAAGCATTCAACGTTTGGCCATATTATTTGAATAATCAACATCCCTCAAAACCAAGAAATAACTACTTTGTAAAGATTGAACATCCTTAGGCTTATACGATGCATATTGTTTTGTTCGTTTGTTTGTTATATAAAAACACTGCAATATCTAATGATGATTTAAAATTGAAATTAATCCAATTACAGAAAAGAGCTAAAATTTAATACAATGTGGTGAAGACCGGTGTTGCGGTAATTAGCTAAACATTATTTGTAACACCGGAAGTAATCAACAGCTGATCGCCAGAGTTAATTACAGTACCTTGGACAGATCGGACGTAGTCTACGACTGAGACACGATATCTGACTCTCATCGCCACCACTGACTGAAGACATTGGTACTTACACAGATCTAGGACAGGTATAACTAATAGATAAGTGTATATTACAACATTGGTGTCAGAAGTGTTGTGCTGACGAACTTCACAGTGCCTTCTTAGAATTTTTTCAGGTTCCATTTTGGCGGCAAATTTGAACAAAGAAAAAAAAATGACGGAAGACTGAATATATTCATTAGATTGCTGAAGAAGTCACTTACAGCGTATCCTTATACAGATTAATTAATAATACTGCGTATAATTCAGAATATATCTGAATAATTAGACAGATTTGAATAATTTGTCACCATGGCTACATAGATAGAAACAGTTTGTTACCCCCCCTCCATTCACATATTCATATTACTATATGACATACATATATTTAGTTTGGAATATTACATGAAGTGAATATTTTCATACATTTCTGCATTTATATTCCATATTTATTATATTTTTCAATAATTTTTTTTTGGTGAAATCCCAACTCATATTTTATTACACATAGTGTATTTCATTCATTTAAGGAGGGCATTCTGTACACCCCCCTCAGTCATATTTTGCACTTATTCCTACCCCAGGCTTAGGGTTACATCAGATGTTCTGATGTCATCGTTTTGATTTATTGTTCCTATCATTAACACTGACTTACCGTATTATCCTTATACATCAGTGTATTACCACTTTACGTTACGCAGTTCATTTTTCATACTTACGTATTCGCTATACATTACGCAGTATACTTCGCACTTATTTTTTGCGATGTATTGATGGATACATATATTTACGCTATCTTTGCGTGATACTTTTGTACTGTCATTTTTGTGTGATATTTAAACAAGTATTATTTATTACGCACTATTTTTGCTGATTACACAAGACACAGATTACACATTACGCAGTGATTTTGCATTTTTCGCAATATTTTTACAGAGATATTTGAGATTTCGATAATCATGGACGTATAATTTTTACGCCGATTTTGCGTAATTTTGCGTTTTTGTATAAATATTATTCAAGCGCGTATCGTTTTCATTTTGACGATACCGTTTTGACGCGTATACATTTTGTAGCAACTCATTTTCGGCATTTTTTTATTTGTACTTTACGCTTAATTAAAGTTTGATGTTTGCTTATAGTATTTCAACCATATTTTGAAATAACATCCGATTATCGTCATGGGAGAGCCAATTAACATCAACACAGCCACTCTTGATGAGTTGAAAACTATTCATAAAATTGGCCAAAAAGCTGCAACTACAATTATAAGAGCAAGAGAAGAAAAGGGATACATTACTCTTGAAACTCTCAAGTTATTGGAAGGAGTTCCCAATACAATATGGGACACTTTAATAAGTAAGGGAGAAGTAGTAATAGAGGAACACGAGCCAGAATTTTTGGCACAGAAAATGGATCCTCAACAACGAATAAATGAATTAGAACAGCAAATGAAAAGTGTGACAGAGATTATGCAGTTTAAAGCAGATGAAAAGCAAAGCACCACCACAGCTTTACAGGAAAAGATGAAAGGCATGCAGGAAGATTTCCAAGTCAAAATGTTAAGAGATCCTACAAGAGAACAGTGACCGAATGAAAAAGATGAAATTAGATTTTGAAAAAAGAGAACTCCTGTTGAAGGAAGAAATTCATATAAGAGACAAGAGACTGAAACAAGAGGAAGATATAAGGAAAACAACTGAAAAGATAGAGAAATTATCACCAGCAGGATTGTATGGCAAACGTATAGACAGTCCTATATTGAATCAAACTCCTGATGAAAAGTCAACAGACACTACTACCAGAAATATAAAAACAGCTGTTAAGTCGGGACAACGAGAGTATAGCGAGAGAAAATCTGAAGGTCCTGCTCCACCAAAGATGTCCAAGTATGATGGCAAGTCAGACTGGAGACCATACTTTCTCCAATTCACTCATATCGCAAACAGATACAACTGGACACCAGAACAGAGACTAGACAAGCTATTGGAGCTCCTGTGTGATAAAGCACTAAAATTCTAAAGTCTAAAACAGTACAAATAGACTACGACCTGTTATGCACAAAGCTCATGGACAGATTTGGCAGAAGAGATCTCCCTCATATTATTAGGAGACAACTTCAAGATTTAAAACAAGATGCTGAGGAAACCATAGAAGAGTTTGCTGAGAGAGCACAGGAGATGGCTACAGATGGATACCCAGACACACCAGAACCATTTGTTGAAATTGTGGCAATAGATTCATTTCTCAAAGGTTGCCATGACAAAAAAGCAGCACTGACAGCTATGGACAAGAATCCCAGCACCATCGATGAAGCCCTCCAATTTGTGAAAAGTGCCATCACAAACCAAAGAGTGATTTTTGGTCTAAAGAAGATAGACACCAAGAGGGTCACCTTTGACGAAGACATACAAGAGGTTCCAGAAGCAGAGACAAGTGTTCGAGCAGTTAGGTTCACAGATCGAGAGAAAAGCAGTACCCAGTGCACCCTCCTGAAATTCGAGCAACGTCTGAAGAAAACTGAAGATGGTCTTGAAGAAACTAGGGTCATGGTCAAATATATTTTGAAGATAGTTTCTGGGAACAGGGCAAGGTCACATGAAAGACGGACATCGCCTTCACCTGATAGAAGGAGGTCGGAGAGTGACAGAGACCGATATGTAAATAGCGATTGCTACAGTTGTGGTGAACTAGGACACTTTGCCAG
>MJUT01053498.1:88214-99342 GCA_002080005.1 Gigantidas platifrons
AAAAAAGATCGCCGTTTAGGACGAAATATTTTTTTATCTAAACTTTTAAGGGAAAAAATGTCTTTTTTTATCATTTCAGGAAGGAGGAGGGGTAGGTTTTTCACGTCTGACAAAATTTGACAGCCACAAAGTGTATATATTTTGTATTCAATTGAACGTTATTACTGTAAGCTTTAATTTGATACCATATTGATATATTTTCAAGACTGTTTAGTATACTTTTAATGCTCACAAAGACAAAAATTGAAAACAATCAAAAATCCTCAAAAAGCTGTGACAGGGTGTAAATATTAGCCTCAAACGGCAAGTTCGTTCAAAAATTTTCAATGTTTTTTCTTCAAGAGGATATATGAGAGGACTTAAAACAATATGTTAACATGGAAGGTGGGGGTGTACGGGGGGTTATGCTATCCCACGGACTAATACTGATGAGAAAATATTATGCAATTTTCGGCAGGGTAAGGGGTAATATTTTGCCGCTAGAAGCCCTATACAGGGTGGTACTAGAACAAATTTTATTTTAAAATGTACCCATAACATAACTTCACACGACAAATGTATAATTTGGTTATCAATTTATATTATGAAAAAGATATTACGCGCTTTGGGCTGAATAGAGTTAAAATCGGCAAAAATCATAAAATTCCATTTTTCTGCAATCTACACTACAAAACATGTTTTTTGATGATGTAATGGGTTTAATTTTCCATAAATGCAATAGTTTTAATAAATTCATTATGAAAATACCAGCAAAGTTGTGTAATATTTTGTCTATTGAAAACAAAAGGCGAAAAATCTCATTTTGCGCAATTTCATCAGGGGTAGGGATAGATTGTTTGCCTCCTACGATTACTGAACTTCATAAAATATTAATAACTTGTATTCATATGAACGATAATATAATCAGCTATCCACCAAACCCCATTTTTTTATATTCTAATAGTTGTTCATAAGCTACAAGACCTCAGCAACAGTGAAGAATGAAAAAATCTGAAAGTCCGGCAAAATTGTCGAACGTATGTTAAAAAGGGCTCAAAAATGTAAGTTCGTCCCAAAATATTCAATGTTAACATGTTTTTTTTTCAAAAGGATATATAGGAGGACTATGTTATGTTAAAATATGTTAACATGGAAGGTGGGGGGTGCACAGGGTGTTATGCTAGCCCACGGACTAATTGAAATACATTTTTTGTAGATGGCACATATAAAACAGGAACAGGGTAAAAGTATTGTTTGGATATTCAACTGGTGGACTTGTGTCTTTTTTGTCTCCTGTTTATGGAGGAAGATGACACAATTAACATTCCAACATTCTTTTTAAGAAACGAAACAGGATGTATGGAAATAAAGTACAAAGATGCAGAAAAATATCCAGTAAACTTGTTCATATATATTGAACAGGTAATAGGTTTAGCAAGAACATTAAAAATTATCACTGTTGCTTTAAATAGAACTGAAACAAACCTTGCAAATGACAGCTGTCTTGTAGTTGTGCAATTTTGAACAATGCATTATTCCACCATTTAAACTAAATTATTTCTTAATTAAGAGTAAATTATTATATATGTCTGAGTACACTTATCAACAGAGTAAATATATTACTATCATATATAAATTTATTTAGGTTGTGTACATAACAACCAAGTCAGTTTTTTTTTAAATATAACTTTATTTAAATTTCACCAAGTATAATTTGCAATATCCATAATACCTAAACTTAAATATAAAACTGCCTGTTTAATAATTTGATTATCATAAAATGTAGTTTAACAAATGTACCAATAATTTCGGAAATAAAATCTTCATTGTTATTATTTTGTTATCCTTAAATGTGTATACAAATACAATTGCACTTTTTAAGTTTAATTCTTTTTTTCTGCTCAGGTACATGCAGTACACAACTTCCATAATTTGACATTTTTTGGTATCATTAATAATATTAGATAAATGAAAAATCAAAGAAAGGAATTTATTGATAAATAACACAAACACATAGCAGTGAACGCATGCTGGCTTATCATGATAACAGATGCTGGACTCCTTTGGTATCTTCAAACTTTTCTTCCTACTACAATACTTTTTTTCACAACCGTGGCATCGAAGCTTGTTGAAAAGTTGCCTCCATCTCCAAATATATTCCATGTAGCCTCTACTCTTTTCCAACAGTTTCATAGTAGAGTTAATATCAATAGATTACAACATGAAATAAGTCCTGTGTCCGAGGAATTTATATATAAGGAATTATGTCACCTTAATTCATTTAAAAGCACAGGGTTAGACGACATTCCAGCAAGGTTCGTCAAAGATGCGGCTACAACACTAACAAAGCCCATCAATTTCATTGTAAATTTATCAATAACGAGTGATATAGTTCCCGATCAATTAAAATCAGCACAGGTCAAACCATTATTTAAGAAAAACAATAGAACAGGGGTTGGAAATTATAGACCAATAAGTATACTGTGTATTATATCAAAATTTTTGGAAAAAGCAGTATATAAACAGCTAGAATCATATGTAGTAAAACACAACTTGCTATATGAACTTCAATCTGGTTTCAGAAGCGCTTATTCCACCGATACCTGCCTTATTCATCTTTTTTATCATATTAAATCTCAAACTTCTAAAGGCCTCTTCACTGGTATGGTATTGATAGATCTTCAAAAGGCTATCGATAAGGTCGATCATCAAATTCTTTGCAACAAGCTTCAAGCGATGGGAGTATCTAACATTAAATGGCTTAAATCGTATTTAACAGACAGACAACAGTTGGTTAATGTTAATGGCACAGCATCCAACCCAGCAAACATTAGCTGTGGTGTACCACATGGAAGTATTCTAGGTCCTTTACTTTTCCTTTGTTATGTCAATGACATGTCCATAAGCATTAACTCAGACTGTAAATTACTTCTGTACGCAAATGACAGTACTATTATGTTTTCTTATAAAAATCGTGAATTTATCTCTCAAACACTTGGTGAAGAACTCGATCCCTGTAGTGAATGGCTCGTTGACAGCAAACGTTCTCTCCACCTTGGTAAAACAGAATGGATTCTTTTTGGTCCAAAGAGAAAATTAAAAAATGTAACTGAATTTCAAATTAACTGTAATGGTCATATAATAAATTCACAAAATAGTGTTAAATATTTAGGCATTGACATTGATCAAAACCTGTCTGGCGAAAAAACAGCTAGCTCTATTATTAAAAAGGTTAATTCCCGGTTGAGGTTTATGTATAGAAAGGCAAATTGTCTATCTGCCGAAACGCGGAAAACTTTAAGTATGGCACTTATTCAATGTCATTTTGATTATTCTTGTTCCTCCTTGTACCTGGTATAACTCATGCTTTAAAAAACAAACTGCAAGTGGCACAACACAAAACAGTTAGATTCATTATAAGCATGGGCCCAAGAACTAGTATAAAGCAAGCTGAATTATCTAGTCTAGGATTATTAAATATTGAAAATAGAACAAAGCAGCTTCGATTGAACCATGCTCCTAAAATCTATTATGATAAATGTCCTACTTATTTGAAAAATAATTTCATAAAAATTAATGAACATCATGCCCATAATACTATATCAAGTCAGATTAATTATGCTACACCAAAAATTAAAGCATCGAATCAACAACGTTTTACTACAATGGAATCCATGATTGGAATTCTCTACCTGATTCGATCAAATCCATCAATGATTTGCAAAGATTTAAAAAAGAAGTGAAGTGCCACCTGATACATACCTGTGAAGAACGGGAAAGACGTGTCATATAATAATAATGGCAATTATATACATTATTTTTTTTTCATAGATAATGTACCTATTTTAAAATTAAGTAATCCCTTTACCCTCTCATGTTGATCTTTTAATATCCACTTGAACTTTAAGCTGATACTTGTAAAGGACCCCATTGGGAATACGCTGAATCGCTTTCATGGGCTATCCTTGGTAAGCAAGTTTTCAGCAGTTACATTGAGTGGATTGAAGTTTCTGTTAATGATGGCAGTTTTATGTTTTATTTTTAAATTAAGGAGAAATTTTTAAACATTTGTGTATGATGTTGAAATTTTTAAACCTAAATATATTTTACCTTTTACCTTTACAGTGCCATCTGTAATCAAGTGGGGATAATCCTCACCAATGTTCTCCATTACATTATATTAAATGGTCAATGTTCTTAATGTATTCAGGGCTGCCACTACTTTCAAATTAGAGGGAGAAATGACTTCTCTTTCAGAGAGCTCACAGGGAGAAGATGGAGACAACAGAGAGAAGTGGGGAGACTTCTGGGAGAAGTTAATTGTGATTAATCGAAACATTTTTTCGCGACCCCTCTGACGTTACCCTGCCCAAATTTAGTAAATAGTTAAAAAGCTGTCTGAACTGATTTGTTCTGGGTTTTTTTTATGCATAACTACCTCTATTCAATGTCACAGTTTTATGTCTGTCTACCTTGACTATTGGAATCTTGCATACTAGTGATTTTTATATGTACCCCCACCCCCTTTTCCTTTTGAAATATTAAGCACTGTGTTGTGATCCAATACCACACAAATTGTAATAGAGAGCATCGCAAGATGCGAGCTATACAGCAACATGTGTGTAAGGAGATGAATCAATATATGATCAATACTAACCGGAAATGGATTCTAAGTTTCGGCATAGAATGGACAATCGGAGTGAAGTACAGGAAATAGCCTTTTAATTTGAATAATAAATAACTATCCAGTTTAAAAATAACAAAGACAAATTAGAAAGGAAACCGTACAGCTTCTTTACATGAAACGATTGATTTATTTAAGAAATGGACAATCGTTAGACCTTCTTGTTTCGCCCCTAAAGAACGATCGGCCCTAAAAAAAATCTCCTTTGCAATAGAATTAACTGGGTAAGTCGAATTGAGGAACAAAGAAAAAAATAATCAAGAATAATGAAGAAAAGAACCCAAGACTACTATTTGTACATGTGCATGTCTATGCGTAGATAAGATAAGATAAGATAAGATAATTTTATTGAAATAAAGACCAGACAATGATCTATCTTCAATGTCAATACTACAATGTACAATGTAAAATAACAATACAAAAAGAACAATAAACATATACTTAATTGAATTTGTGTATCTCAGCCGAGGAAAGTTGAAAAGAGTTATCTCTCTTTTCACATTCAACTAGATTAGGAGCGTACTACAAACTTTGTTTTAATATTTGGTTCAAATCATACACCTTTTTCACACCCAAAATACAAATCTTACAAATGTCTAAATCATTACTACTCAAAATATATTTAAATTTTTCAATCTCGGACATATCTGGAAAAGAGGGTATAACTATGCTCGCATGTAGGCTGTGCCTAATCCATATTAACTCATACTTGTGTGATCTTCAGCAGAAGAACAATGTCTCTGTCAATTTGCTCAATGGTCCAACTATATATAGGAGTACAGTACATAGTACAAACGTAAATTGCCAAAAACTGAAGAAAGTAAAGGCTGTAATTATTATTTGCTAGACCTCAAATCAGATTGCAACAACGGAGGAAAGCTAATAATAATAACTAATACTGTCTTTTATTTCAACAGGATGAATAGCACATTTAGTTATACAAACTAGTTTACAATGTGGTCCTGCATTATATACAGTATTTACACAATAAATTATAAAACTATAAAATCAATATAAAAACAGTGTTATACAATAGATAATGAGTATATTTCAATTGAAATATTTGGTCTTAAAAATTTTTAAAGATGTACTTTCTCTCATTTCATTTGACATATTATTCCAAAGATTGCATGACGATATTACAAAAGAACGTCTATAATATTCTCTTTTAGCTTTTGGTACAAAGAGTAAATTGCTGACACTTTGTCTAGTTATTCTTGAACTTACTTGACTAACATACTGAAAAACATTCAAATACTCTGGTGTTAAGTTGTTCAACACTTTAAAAGTTAAAATACATTTTCTATGAACAAAATAGTCATTTATAGGCATCCATTTCAAATTTTGAAAAAGCTACTGTAGTTCAAAGTTTATTTTTAATTGGATAGGTGTTAACGTTTGTAAACACACGAACAGTTCGATAGATCGTAATATTAGCCCGGTGTTGAGTATAAAATACCAATGTTACATACAGAAGTTTAAAAAATGTTGACCATGAGAAATTCTTACAAGAACTACAATCTGAACAACTAGATGTAATAACAGAACACTCTAATGTTGAGACAGCTTATCACAATTTTGAAACAACTTTCATAAAGGTAGTCGACAAAAATATACCACTGAAAAAAAGAAGATATATTACACATCCTGAACCATTTATGAATAAAGGTTTGCGACAAGAAATTTACAAAAAGCGTACGCTACACAATAAATTTTTGAAGCAAAAAACAAACAAAAACTGGGAAGTTTATAGAAAGCAGAGAAATTTTGTAAATAAACTGAAGAAAAAATCTGTTCAGAATTATTTCTATGAAAGATGTGCAGGTGGACCAAGGTCAAGTGACTTCTGGCCAACTATAAAGCCTTTTTTTTAATCTAGCAAAGGAGTAAAAACAAACAACTCTATAACCTTAAGTGAGAACAATGAAATTGTAAATGACCCCAAAAAAGTATCAGAGATTTTTAACGACTTTTTCATAAATGTAGCCAAAAATATTGGAAATCCGAATACAGTTATTGATGAGAACCATCCAAGTATACAAGCTATAAAGACAAACAAACCTAATACAAATACAGACACCTTAACATTCAAACCTGTCACACCAACTTTTGTCGATAAACAGATAAACAAATTGNAAAATGATTAAACTTGGAAAGCCTGTTATTACAGGTCCAGTTACATCTTTGATTAATAAATCAATAGAAACATCCATTTTTCCAGAACAATTAAAAGTAGCACAAGTCAAACCTTTATTCAAGAACAAAAGCAATCAGCTAGACAAAACAAACTATCGTCCAGTAAGTTTTCTTCCAGCTATTTCAAAATTTTTTGAGCGAACAATTTTTGATCAGCTCTCTTCTTTTTTTGAAAGCCATTTTCATCCCTTTCTGTCAGCTTTTTGTTCCGGATACAGATGTCAAACAGCCCTTTTAAAAATTATCGAAGACTGGAAGAAGGCCCTGGATGACAATAAATGTGTGGCCGCCATACTGATGGACCTATCAAAGGCTTTTGATTGTTTGTCTCACAATTTATTGCTTTTGAAATTGAAAACTTATGGTTTGTCTGATAGTGCACTTGATCTTTTAGTTAGTTACCTTCATCAAAGAAAACAGTGTATTAAGGTTGAAAATGTGTGCAGTAATTTTAATTATATGTATAAAGGTGTTCCACAGGGATTTATTTTAGGATCTGTTTTATTTAAACATTTTATAAATGATATTTTTTATGTTGTAAATAATAGTACAATTTATAATGATGCTGATGATAACACTCTGTCTTATGCTGACTATGATATCAAAAATGTTGTTCAAAATTTGGAGAGTAACAGTTTAAAGATGCTGGATTGGTTTGATTATAATCTTATGAAAGCCAATCCAGACAAGTTTCAAGCTTTGGCAATCGGCAAAAAATCTTTCGACCATAAAATAGTTTTTGAATTAAAAGGAAATAGGACAGAGTGTGAAAATGATGTTAAAGTATTAGGAGTAACAATAGACTATGAACTTAAATTTGACAAACACATTTCAGATATATGTAAAAAAAAAAAAAAAAAAAAAAAAAGCCTCCCGCCAACTAGATGTACTAAAGCGCATTGGAAAATATCTAAACAAACTTGGCAGACTAACTAACTATTTATTATTCTTTTATTTTATCAAACTTGAATTATTGTCCGATCACCTGGCAAAAAATACTTTAAAAATGGAAAAAATACAAGAACGAGCTCTACGCTTTGCTTATAATAATTACACAAGTAACTATGAAGAACTACTACATTTGTCAAGGCTATCATCACTAAAGGTGCGTAGGCTAAGATCAACTGCACTGGAAACATTTAAAATTATTAATAAGAATAGTCCATCATATTTGTATGATCTCATAAATATTAAGAAACATCAATATTCTTTCAGATACAGTAACACAACTGAATTACCCCACGTCAGAACTACTAGGTACGTATTAACTCTTTTCGTTATATCTGCTTCAAAATTATGGAATGCATTGCCAGAACATTTTCGAAATGAAACAAATTTTAATCAATTTTCAAAATTAATCAGTACATGGACTGGCAATTCATGCCGTTGCAATCCATGCAACTAGCTTTACTCTGTAGTGCTTTAGTTTCAAGCTTTTAGTATTGCTATTTTAATTTAGTGCTTGTAATGCATACATTGTTTGTTGTTGTACTTAATTATCTGTGTCGCTTGTGTTTTGTAATAATATCATTTTATGTGTGCTTCATTTACAATGTCTTATGTTTTTATTTATTAGTAAGTATGCATGATATATATGTGCTATTAATATTCTGCTGCTTTTTTAATGTTGTAATGTCTTATGATTGTATGCCTTATATATATATACCTTGCTGTATTGTATGTACTGTCATGCATGTTTTCTGTTACTATTTTCTGTTATTTGATAGACGATTTAAAAGCTCTATAGAGCTTGTGTTATTTGTATTGCTATGGATCGTCTTTAAATAAAGTTTTTGAAAAAAAATGCGGATGGATAAATATCTGAAGCGTCTACGTGCATTTCAACAAATTTTGAATTGCAATCTTCGCATATATGAACATATTTGATATGAGAACTATGATTTTATGTCACAGAAATGAGAAAAAAATAAATCAAAGGTTCGTTTTGTTCGAAGTAGCTTCGGACAAAAAGTTCGGTCAACATTTTCCATAGCACAGTACCGCATTGCGTCCCCTTACAAAAATGGCGATGTGACTTTTTACTCAAATACACCCAGATATACCCTAATACAGCTTCACATTATATTTTTATTTCTATTATTTTGAGATGTTTTATGATTAATTAATTATTTAATAGCTCCTCTATCGTTATTTTTTCATGAATTTCAACAAAATAGTCAGTTTTTACGTACAATATCAAACGATCCCTTTCTCTGGGGAAGGTCTAAAACCAGGACAGGTATTTTTCAGTACGTTTATAGGTATAACTTTTGAACGGAATGAGATATTTTCATGATGTAAACTTCATAATAAAGAAGAGAGTAAAGGCTTTAACTTGATATAATTTTTTTAAATATTGACATTTGATACCCTAAATCGTGGCAGAACAGTGTTTTTCAATGGCGGAAATGACGACAATTTGTATCAAAATATTTGTTTTGATCACGTATAACTCTTTTAAATCAAATGTCTGTCAAATAAATATTACACCATTTTAAAGCTTATATCTCAAGGATTAATAATATGCATAATTTATTATTTTTGGATGAATACTTTTTGAGAAATCGTGGCAGGACAGTGGACAATTCAGCTTCAAAATCGGACATTCAGTATGTCATTTCTAAATAGTTATACATAATCAAAACAAATATTTTGATACAAATTATCGTCATTTCACCATTGAAAAACACTTTCCTGCCACGATTTAGGGCATCAAATGTCAATATTATTTTCAAAACTTTATATCAAGTTTACATCATGAAAATATCTCACTCCGTTCAAAAGTTATACCTATAAACCTACTGATAAATACCTGTCCTGGTTTTAGATCTTCCCGCCATGTTGTTGTATCGATGTTTATAATAGTTATAAAATCGATCATTTTGATTATTGTTTTATGAAAAATAATTCATATAGAACCTTTAACTAATACAATAAATACGATTTTATGGTGTATTTGGGTATATTTAGGTGTATTTAGGTGTATTTGGGTACATTTGGGTAAAAAGTCACACCCCAAAAATGGCGCTATTGTTTGCTTACGAAAAACAAATACAAATAGTTTTATTTTAAGCCGGGCACATATAAACAATAAACAAAACCTCTAATGAACGAAATTGAAGTTTCTATAAACCGAAATGGAATACTTTCCAAGAAAATCACTTTCAAAATACTTAATAACGGATACGACAGATTTCAATAAAGACGTGCACGATATCGACATTTTCATAAATGACAAGTGGAAAAGATACGCGGGCGGCGACATAGAGCGACTTCAAAATTACAAGGCGACTTGAACTTCTCTTTTGACCAACAAGAAAGATAAATCAACATTCACAAGGCGATTCTTCATCCTAATCGCCCTCCAACGTGAGCCCTGGTATTTTCACATTCTCTCTACAAACTGGACAATCAGCTTGTATCTGGAAAATAAATATATAAACATGATGTATGTAGTACTGAACAAAAGCCAATCTAATTAAAATCTGATATTTGTTTTTCTGTTGTGATTGATTGATGTTTAACGCCAACTTTAGCATTTGTTTGCTGTGATTTCGTATATCTATGTCAAGTGCTTTCACTTATGTATATGGTACTTTTATCATCTAGTTGTTAAAAATCTAAATATCAAAGACAAATATTTTTTCTAGAATAAAATCTGAAAACTTAGATTCCCTGAACTACACAGAAAAACAAAACATAGTTCAAATTCTAAATCCTATAAATGTTGAATAGGAACAAAGTGTGTGTTCTTTTATTATGCAGTTTCTATAACTAAGGACAAAGGGTTCTTAAATTTTGAACTTTATGTTGTTAAATGTGTATATATGTTACATATTTTTTATTTTGTGGTTGTCAAAAGTTGTTAATGAAATGTAGATATCAAATTTCGTCGACACGACACGTTTTTGAAATAACCCTCACCAGGAAAACTCAAAGTCAAAAGATTGGAAAGCCAAATAATTATGATAACCAAATTCGACTGAGATCGCCAATACCGACGGGAGGAAATAAAATATTCTTAAATGACAACAAAGTTTATGGTTATTATCATAATTATTATTATTATTATTATCATTATTATTATTTTTATTATTATTAATATTATTATTATCATTATTATTATTATTATTAGCAAAATTATTATTATCATTATTATCATAATTATTATTATTATTAATATTATAATTATCATTATTATTTTTTTATCATTATTATTATTATTATCACTATTATTATCATAATTATTATTATTATTATTATTATTAT
>MJUT01053498.1:100022-119504 GCA_002080005.1 Gigantidas platifrons
TAGAGCTAGCTCACTGATAACAGTCCACAGATATACAGATAGCTTTATTTGGACACATAATCTTGACTTGGAGCCAACCAGTCTTTTTTTCTTATTCCTTCATACTACTGTGTGTTTAGAGGAGAACCAACCTTTTAAAGTGTTTGGTTGACGGGAACCCACGAAGGCGAGCATGCTTACCATTACGCCACCCGCAAGACTGAAACCAGAGGCCCTCATGAGACTGTAATCTCTAATCTGGTTCTAGATTTGTTTTGTGATATAGAAAAAGCCAGAAAATACGTTAACATTAGGCAATATTTTGCAATTTTAAGGAATTTTTATTTTTGTAATGGTAGATATCATTGATGCAGGATTGGGTTGTTACATTGAATTATAAAAATGTGGGAACAAAAACTACATGTCGTCTATCTGACTCGTAAGTGAATTAGATTCTATTCATACAGTGTGAAGTATATTATAATATCTTGGTATACTAGTATATATTATAAGAAGTTTGATCATTTCGTCTGATGATTGATATCGACACCTGTGCCAGGCGCCTTATAACGGGCTCATACTATCTATTCTGATAAGAGTTTATCCCTTCACCTCATAATCGTCAACGTTGATATCATCGTCTACTTGAACGTCTCCTCTGTGATGTTGTCTGGGCATTCCAAATCCCCCCAATCCTCCTAGTCTTCCATGTCCACGTTGTTCTGGTGTTGAATTCTGAATATGTAAAATCATTGTCTAATATATCAAATATACAAAAACATTCTAGAAAATATTGCTTTAGTCAGTTTTATGGGGCATAAGGTGTTATTCCCCATCTGGCAATGAAATATGAAAATATTTTGTGTTTTTGTTATAATGAACAAATATTAATTATATACACTCCGACAAAAGTTAAGCACCACCCTATATTTTTATCGATATATTTGTTTACATGAATACTGTTAAAACAATAACATATATATCACCATTTTTCTTACACTTCTTAAAAGACTACACCAAGGGCTCTAAAATTACCAATCTACGAAGTATTTATCATCCTGAAAAACGTGACTATGACGTGGCAAAAATGGGGTTCAAAACAGGCGCTGGAAAAACGTAAAACCAGTTTGTCTTTGATGGAAGTTTTTAACATTGCATTGAAATGCAGAGTCTTCAGATTTAAAGAACTTTTAAATGCATTTATTGTGCGTATGTGTAAGGCATAAAAATCAATAACGAGTATATCCACCGCGTTTATTGTGAAGTTCTGCAACACGCCTCCTCATGCATCGCACAAGACGCCTAAGCCGTTCTTGGGGGAACTGTTGCCACTCCTGTAAGATAGCAGTTCTTAATTCGTCAATATTTTGACATTTTCGATTGCGTTGGTTGATTTTGTGGCCAATAAAGTCCCATACATGCTCTATAGGGTTCATGTCTGGCGACATCGCAGGCCATGGAATTGTCTGAACAGCCTCTTGCTGTAAAAAATATTGTACAATTCGGGCTCTATGTGGCCTAGCGTTGTCGTCCATGAACATTGGCCTGTCAGCCAACGCATGATTGTCGAAATGGCGGACTACGCGTGGAGCGAGCACATTGTCACGGTATTTTTGGCCTGTCAGATTACCATCAAGAACGTACAAGTCCAACTTACAGTCAAAGGAAAAACAACCCCAGACAGTTACACCCCCACCACCAAAAGCAGTTGTGCCCAAAATGTGGTTGTCCTGAAATGAAGTGTTTCGTTGGCGCCAAAGCCTTGCACGACCGTCGGTAGGGAGTAACAAAAAACGAATTTCATCAGACCAGTGGACCCGTCTCCATGTGCGAATAGTCCACCTCAAATGATCATGTGACCAGTCAAATCGAGCATGGCGATGACGTAATGTCAACTGTGGACGTTTTATGGGTCGTCGCGCTCGCATTCCCTGATGGTGGAGGCGTCTGATTACAGTGCATGTGCTAATGTGGCCTCCAAACGCTAAATTACCACGAAGTGCACCAGCTGTACTGAACGGCCGTTGCCGCGCCCGTCTGGATATCAGCCGGTCCTCTCTAGGCGTCGTTTTGTAAGGTCTACCTGCACGTGGACGGTCAGTAACATTCCCCGTTTGACGAAAACGCTGCATCAGTCGTACAATGATGGAATGGTTAACCCTGAAGTGGTCTGCCACCCTTCTATGGCTAAAACCACCGTTATGCATGCCAATAGCTTGCTACCTTTCTGGTATGGTTAATTTTCGCCGCACCATACCAAACCAATAGAAAATGAAACATAAAACTCTACACAAAAAAAAATCAGCTGTTGTTCGCAAACACAAATGTTGAAAAGTACACGTGGCACATTACACACCTTGTCATATACACATAAATAAAAATCTATCAATAACCTGTTTCACAGGTAAGTAAATATGTGTGCACAGGTAACGAAAACAGCAAACTGATTTGAAATAAGTTCATTATTAGAAAAGATATTATTGAAACAAGTCAGGTGATGCTTAACTTTTGTCGGACTGTATATTACCACGAACTGATAAGTGTCGGTCGATGTGACGTCAAGCACATTATGATGTGTCGATAACAATAATGTATGAAGGAAAGGCCACATATTAAACAAATATCGTTTCTTATATACTTCTTATTTGGGGTATCAGAGGTTGCTTTGCATGTTTTTGTTATTTCATTTCTTCAAGCGACAAACATAGGCGCAGACATTTGTTTTAGCCATTTGGAGTCTATCGGGTGCGTTCAAAATGCATGTGCTTGTCTAACTCGAATAATACTGCGCCCTCTATCGGCAAGTTATATTCATGGGTTTGTAGAAAAATTGTTGATTGGTCAGTTTTAATGTATTCATACTAACCCCTGACCCGACCCTTAAAGGAGTATTGTTAGATCTACTACACGAGCGACCAAAACAAAACAAAACGGTATTAAATAGGGAGCAAGTGTGTAGATCTAATTTTAATTAGATTAGGTTAACGTGTTCGCCTCGATTGCGGTAGAGCGTAGGCTCGAGCGTGTTGGACCTCATCATCATATCATTGAAAATTAACGTGTTCCCGCCATGATATAGCTGAAAGATGGCTGAATTGGCGTTAAACAACAATCAATCACTTATGTTTTAAAAATCTGATTAACTATTTACAACCTGCCTCTTGTTTAAAACATAATTAAAACGTATATATCAAATTTAAAGCACACAATGCTTTCTGCTCATAATTAAAAGATTGAAAGTCAAATAAATAAAACGTTATGGGGGTAAGAATTTCAAAGGGCTTAATAAACAGAATAGCCAAAATCAGCTAGGGTCACATATGCCTGAGGGAGGAGAACCTTATTTGTTTTTATTATAAATTGCATTTTTTAGGAACTTTAAATTTCAAAACTAAATATATGTGATAAACCATGTCAGTGCCAAGCACTGATCTCTCGCGACTGGGTGATAATACCTTCGTGGACTGAATAGTCCACTAGCAGAGGTATCAACCCAGTGAAAGTAATAAAATTGTAGATATATAATAGTTACTAGTAACATTCAAAACATTATATTTTGTAGTTCTATTATAAATTGAAAACGTTAATATACATATAGTTGTCTGTTAAATTAACTGTGACTGCAAGCAAAATGGCAAAAGAGAATAACTCAAAAATTACAGACACCATTTTATAACGGCAACAATGTTGGTGTTTGTGTAACATCTTAGCTATGCTTACATCTATTTTATAACGGCAGCAATGTTGATGTTTGTGTAACATCTTAACTAAGCTTACATATATTTCAGCAGATTGGTTGATTTGTCTTGGACCTCGTTGTTGTAGAGGGTTAAATACTGGTGATCTAATATGACCTACAGATGGCAGCAGTTGATGTTGATGATGTCGTTGTTGTTGTTGATTGTTAGGTATTAAGATTTGTTGATCAAGGGGTATCAATACAGTATCATCTACTTGTTGACGCTGTTCTGTATTTGGTTGTTGTCGGTTTCCATGGTTTCCATGTTGTAATTGTGCAAGTTGTTGCATTTGTATAGTTCTATCTCTACTATCTTCATTCTCTGAATTCACAGTTTGTATTTATTATATTTTATGGATTGCGCATTATCTTTTAAAGAAGTTTGTGCATCAGATAACGATTATTGCATATATTTCAGAAGAGGTCAGATTGTAAATATAAGTAACACGGCGGGTGTCTTATAAGTAGCAGGAACTGTTTACCCTTCGCGAGCACCAGAGTTCATTCCCAGTTTTTTTTGTGGGTCCGTGATGCACATCTTTTTAGGCTTTTTTTATGTTGACCATTTATGTGTCTTTACGTTCTTAGTTCTGTGTTGTGATGTCCGTTACGATTTCAGCATAAAACTATGGACTGTTCATATTTATCTCCAGTTGTTTGTAGGAAGGCTCGTGTCTTATTATATTTTTTGTGTATGTTTGCGTAAATTTAAGTGATGTCAAACATTTTGCTGTTGCTCATCTTTTAGTTTTCTGTGTTGTGTTTTTTGTTTTGTTTGTCTTCGTCTTGTGTCTTGTGTACCCAATGTTGCCAGTTACTCTGAATTGTTCATTCTCGACTTGCCCCTTCGGTTTTCTCTATAAACGTTTATTTTATATTTTTATCTACCTGTCTGTCTATTTAGATACAAATGTATATAACATGTTGTATTATTCCTGATTGAAAGTATCTGCCAATTAGGAACAATGTCAGCATCATGTTCTAGTAGTTGTTGCTGACTACGGATTTCAATAAATATTCGTTTTTCAGATACATTTTATATGTTTACAGGGGACCGTCGTGGCCGTGACCGTATGGTAGTTGGAATTACAAGTACTTATGCAATCAGTGCCTAGCACCACTGATGTTTTGAGTTCGAACCTCGATCAGGGCGAGGTGTATATGATAAAGATTGTCAGTGACTTGTAACAGGTCGATGGTTTTCTCCGGGTCCTCCGCTTTTCTCCACCAATAAAACTGACTGCCACGATATAGCTAAAATATTGTTGAAAGTGACGTTAAGAACCATCAAACAAACAAACAAACAAATAAAAAATATAAAACATTTGGTTCATCTAATAAAGTGTAATTACCGCTGTCCGAGGAACAGTCTGTTACATCTACATGTTGTACACCAGGGCCACTGATGTATCTGATTTCTGGGTTTCTTGACATCATAGATGGATCACATACAAACCTGCTCAAGTCCATCTACAATACAGACAATTTTAACATAGAATAGAAATTACAAAATGTATATTATTCCCAAATTAATGGGGGCCATAAAGGAAAAATTAATGGGGGTTTTAAAGGGCAAATTAATGGGGGTTATAAAGGGCAAATTAATGTGGGCCATAAATGGCAGATTAATGGACGCTATGGAAGGCAAATTAATGGGACCATAAAGGGCGAATTAATAGGGTTTATGAAGGGCAAATTAATGGGGGACATGACGGACAATAATGGGGGCATAAAGGGAAAATTAATGAGGGGTATAAAGGGCAAATTAATGGGGGGTATAAAGGGCAAACAATCAAATGCAATGAATACAATGATTGATACAACAAAATCTTTCATTTATTGTTCAGAAATTTCTTGCATTGATTTTTATTAAAATAATAAGACCACAAAGAAGAGCGTTGTAATTATAAACCAGCTGTAACAATATAACTAGTGCAAGATGGCCTCCACAACAGGGCTTATTTCAAAATAGCTATAACAATATAACTAGTCCAAGATGACCACCACCGCAGGGCTTAGTTTAAAATAGCTGTAACGGTATAACTAGTCCAAGATGGCAACCACCACAGGGCTTAGTTTAAAATATCTGTAACAATATAACTAGTCCAAGATAGCCACCACCGCAGGCCTTAGCTTAAAATAGCTGTAACAATATAACTAGTCCAAGATGGCCACCATCGCAGCGTTTAGATTAAAATAGCTGTAACAATATAATTAGTCAAAGATGGCCACCACCACAGGACTGCTTAGTTTAAGATAGTTGTAACAATATAACTAATCCAAGATGGCCACCACCGCAGGGCTTAGTTTAAAATAGCTGTAACAATATAACTAATCCAATATCGCCACTACCACAGTGTTTGTAGTTTAAAATAGCTGCAACAATATAACCAGTCCAAGATGGCCACCACCACAGGGCTTAGTGTAAAATAGCTGTAACAATATAACTAGTCCAAGATGGCCACCACCGAAGGGCTTAGTTTAAAATAGCTGCAACAATATATCTAGTCCCAGATGGCCACCATCGCAGCATTTAGTTTAAAATAGCTGTAACAATATAATTAGTCAAAGATGGCCACCACCACAGGACTGCTTAGTTTAAAATAGTTGTAACAATATAACTAGTCCAAGATGGCCACCACCGCAGGGTTTATTTTAAAATAGCTGTAACAATATAACTAATCCAATATCGCCACCACCACAGTGCTTATAGTTTAAAATAGCTGTAACAATATAACTAGTCCAAGATGGGCACCACCGCAGGGTTTAGATTAAAATAGTTGTAACAATATAACTAGTCCAAGATTGCAACCACCGCAAGGTTAAGGTTAAAATAGGTGTAACAATATAGCTAGTCCAAGATGGACACCACCGCGGGGTATAGCTTAAGATAGCTGTTACAAAATAACTAATACAAGATGGCCACCAAAACAGGGCTTGGTTTAAAATAGTGTAACAATATCACCAGTCCAAGATGGCCACCACCGCAAGGCTTAGATTAAGATAGCTGTAACAATATAACTAGTCCGAGATGGCCACCACAGAAGAGCTTAGTTTAAAATAGCTGTAACAATATAACTAGTCCAAGATGGCCACCACCGCACGGCTTAGTTTAAAATAGCTGTAACAATATAAATAGTCCAAGATGGCCACCACCGCATGGTTTAGTTTAAAATAGGTGTAACAATATAACTAGTACAAGATGGCCATCATCGCAGGGTTTAGTTTAAAATAGTTGTAACAATATAACTAGTCCAAGATTACAACCACCGCAAGGTTAAGTTTAAAATAGGTGTAACAATATAGCTAGTCCAAGATGGACACAACCGCGGTGTTTAGTTTAAGATAGCTGTTACAAAATAAAAATAATCCAAGATGGCCACCAACACACGGCTTAGTTTGAAATAGTGTAACAATATAACTAGTCCAAGATGGCCACCACCGCAAGGCTTAGATTAAAATAGCTGTAACAATATAACTAGTCCAAGATGGCCACCACAGAAGAGCTTAGTTTAAAATAGCTGTAACAATATAACTAGTCCAAGATGGCCACCACCGCAGAGCTTAGTTCAAGACAGGTGTCACAATATAACTACTCCAAGATGGCCACCACCGCAGAGCTTAGTTCAAGACAGCTGTCACAATATAACTACTCCAAGATAGCCACCACCGCAGGGCTTAATTAAAATAGCTGTAACAATATAGCTAGTCCAAGATGGCCACCACCGCCGCGCTTACTTTAAAATAGCGGTAACAATATAATTAGTCCGAGATGGCCACCACCACAGAACTGCTTAGTTTAAAATAGTTGTAATAATATAACTAGTCCAAGATGGCCAATATCGCAGGGATTAGATTAAAATAGCTGTTGCAATATAACCAGTCCAAGATGGCCACCACCGCAGGGCTTAGTTTAAAATAGCTGTAGCAATATAACTAGTCCAAGATGGCCACCACCACAGGGCTTAGCTTAAAATAGCTGTAACAATATAATTAGTCCAAGATGGCCACCACCACAGGACTGCTTAGTTTAAAATAGCTGTAACAATATAACTAGTCCAAGATGGTCATCACCGCAGGGGTTAGTTTACGATAGCTGTAACAATATAACTATTCCAAGATTGCCACCACCGCAGCGCTTAGTTTAAAATAGCTGTAACAATATAATTAGTGCAAGATGGCCACCATCGCAGGGATTACTTTAAAATAACTGTAACAATATAACTAGTCCAAGATAACCACCACCGCAGGGCTTAGTTTGAAATAGCTGTAACAATATAATTAGTCCAGGATGGCCACCACCACATGACTGCTTAGTTTAAAATAGTTGTTATAATATAACTAGTCCAAGATGGCCATCATCGCAGGGATTAGCTTAAAATAACTGTAACAATATAACTAGTCCAAGATAACCACCACCGCAGGGCTTAGTTTGAAATAGCTGTAACAATATAACTAGTCCAAGATGGCCACCACCACAGTGCTTAGCTTAAAATATCTGTAACAATATAACTAGTCAAAGATGGCCACCACCGCATGGCTTAGTTTACAATAGCTGTAACAATATATTTAGTCCAAGATGGCCACCACCACAAGGTTTAGCTTAAAATAGCTGTAACAACATAACTAGTCCAAGATGGCCACCACCGCAAGGTTTAGCTTAAGATAGCTGTAACAATATAACTAGTCCAAGATCAACAGAGGTCGTATTAATACGGGAAATTTTCGTGGGAATTATTTCATGACAACAACTAATTCCTGCGACTTGTTTTACTCGTTATTATATAGTAATGCGAGCTGAAAGACCAATTTTATTGGGTTTTTTAAATGTTTTAAACAAGTTTAAATGATTTTATCATTAAAGCAATTGGGTTTTTATTTTTAGTCAAACATATAGGCAGTGGGACTTTAACAGTGTTTCTTAATGATCTGACTTGAACAGTGTTTCTTCCAAATGGTAATAATAACTTTTGGACATGTAATAAATATTAGGGTTGGTTTGGATAGCAGAAACATAATTGTTTGCAGACACAAACACCGGCACCTCAACCCTCTCTGCCCCTGTTGTAAACCACTAGTTTTCTTATATAAATTTTATGGAAGAATTTAGAAATCATAAAATATCTTCTCAGAAACCACAAACCAGTATTGATTCGATCTACAGTGTACATAAAATACAGACTCAGAATATGCAGGGCAGTCTTAACGGCTTTGTATGCCTCCCGGGTAAAACAATGCACTGCGACCCCCACCTACACAACCACCCACAGGAATATAAATTTTAATGGTCTATGACATATACAATGTATATTGAATTGGAACTTCCAACAAAATCAGTGTTTAAACATAAAAAAACATGATGTGCATAAAAAAGATAGATTAGCATGAGGCCCCGTGCAACTGCCCAGCGTGCCCATGCGTTAAGACGGCACTGCTCATGTGATCATATTACCTTTATAGAACCCAGTGAATAAGGGTTTCAAAGTTAAACGAGGAAGAATTGTTTGCTTTAGATCTAGAAATGAAAGTGTAACTTAGTTTGGGATACCGGTATGCAGTGCAGATTCAGTGTTATACAAAATTATGAAAACCCACTTGGATCTAAAGATAAGCAGAGGGGCTTCAATATGGATTATCCTACAAGTACAAGTCTACCACTGAAAGAAATAGGTTTATACATACAATGTAATAAGTATACTATCCACTGAAGATATTGTTGAAATGACACAGTTAAGAAAAGTAAATAATTTCTACAATATTTGGATATCTGTATTACAAAGTCAAATGTATATCTTCAAATGTGCCTGACATATGTACTTAGATCTGAATTCATTTGGTAGTACACTCACTGTATGAGGAGTTCATAGCACAAACTGATAAGCATGGACTAACGAAAATGTTGCTAAAAAGTTCAAATAGTCACAATTTCTGTAAATATTTAACATCATCATTAACTTTCACATTCAGATCAACCGAATCGGTAGCGTAATAGTTATCGTGCTCGATTCGAGTACGGGAGATCATGGGTTCGAGCCCAGGTCGGACCAATCCAAAGACTTTTAAATTGCTATTTGTTGCTTCTTCGCTAAGCACGCAGCAATAAGGAGAAAGAGCAGAGACTGGTTGACTCGGAATCAGAATAATGTGTCAGAGTGAAACAACATGTCTATCCGCGGACTGTTTTCAGTGAGCTAGCACTATAAAAATCAAATACAGCGTGTTGGTCTAGTGCAAAACGGACCTCATCATCATCTCATTGAAAATTAATTTGTTCTCGCCATGATATAGCTGAAAAATTGATGATTTCGATTTAAACAACAATCACTCACTCTCATTCAGATCTTGGATATGGCCCTAATAACTGTGTAGAGGTTTAAATTCATTTGTAGGTAAACTTTTAAAGTAGGCATCTACCCTCATTCACAGTCCGCTCGCCTGGTAATTAAGTCTTTTCATCATATTATACCACCATTTACATAATTAGTCCCGCCACCTCAAATATTACCTTTCTCCAATGTAGGAGTTTTATGTCACATTTCACATCTTCATTAATAATTCAGTAAAATGATAAGTTTTCAGAAAATAGCAATACATTCATTTTATAAATATACTTAAATGAATTTCATAAAATTCTAGATTTTGATCATGTGTAGGAGTGGTATAATTAAAAAGCCTTTTTAGTTTTTGAAAAAAATGGTTTGATAGTTTACGACCTACAAATGAATACTTTGGAATGAAAAACCAGATATAATGTTGTCTTGCATACTGATGATGTGTTAAAAAGTGGAGAATATTTACCCCACTAGTAGGACTTGGACTAGACCTCTCAATGTCTTGTAATATTTACCTCACTAGTAGGACTTGGGCTAGACCTCTCTATGTCTTGTAATATTTACCTCACTAGTAGGACTTGGACTGGACCTCTCAATGTCTTGTAATATTTACCTCACTAGTAGGACTTGGACTGGACCTCTCAATGTCTTGTAATATTTACCTCACTAGTAGGACTTGGGCTAGACCTCTCAATGTCTTGTAATATTTACCTCACTAGTAGGACTTGGATTATACCTCTCTATTTCCTGTAATATTTACCTCACTATTAGGACTTGGGCTAGACCTCTCAATGTCTTGTAATATTTACCTCACTAGTAGGACTTGGACTAGACCTCTCTATGTCTTGTAATATTTACCTCACTAGTAGGACTTGGACTAGACCTCTCTATGTATTGTAATACGTTGCTCAGTCGATCTACTCTTCCTCTGTTCTGCCTACTACTACTTTCGTCATTTTCAAACAATCTTTGTGCCACGTGGGCGACATGGTGTACTTGTTCAAAATCTTCTTGTTCCTGGAGTTGCCATGCCACCTGTTGACTGTTTCCATCTGTGACAGGAGATAAGGGCGTCTCTATCTCTAACATCTGAAGTTCCAATGCCAAGGCTGAATCCGATTTCCTAATAGTGCTGTCTGTCAAAGCTGTCCCATCAGCTTCGTAAAGAGAAGTTGGAAAGTCGATATCGTCTGTTGTGGTCATAATGTCATTCTACAAATACAATATTTATCTGAATGATCCGAGTGACGAAAAAAAAAACAACAGTTTGAAAATAGATTTGATTATATCTTGAAAATAAGAAAGAAAAATAAATTTTGACAAATCTAACACAAAATTATTCAAGAAATATTTATCAATATTATACAATAGAAGTAGTTTTATTTCATAAACCTACATTATAGTACATTCATTTTATAAATATACTTAAATGAATTTCCCAAAATTCTAGATTTTGATAAAGTGTAGGAGTGGTATAATTAAAAAGCCATTTTAGTTTAAAAAAAAAAATGGTTTGATAGTTTACGACCTGCAAATGAATAATTTGGAATGAAAAACCAGATATAATGTTGTTTTGCATACTGATGATGTGTTAAAAAGTAGAGAATATTTATCCCACTAGTAGGACTTGGACTGGACCTCTCAATGTCTTGTAATATTTACCTCACTAGTAGGACTTGGGCTAGACCTCTCAATGTCTTGTATTAGTTACCCTACTAGTAGAACTTGGGCTAGACCTCTCAATGTCTTGTAATATTTACCTCACTAGTAGGACTTGGACTAGACCTCTCAATGTCTTGTAATATTTACCCCACTAGTAGGACTTGGACTAGACCTCTCAATGTCTTGTAATATTTACCTCACTAGTAGGACTTGGACTAGACCTCTCAATGTCTTGTAATATTTACCCCACTAGTAGGACTTGGGCTAGACCTCTCAATGTCTTGTAGTAGTTACCCTACTAGTAGAACTTGGGCTAGACCTCTCAATGTCTTGTAATATTTACCTCACTAGTAGGACTTGGACTAGACCTCTCCATTTCTTATAATATTTACCCCACTAGTAGGACTTGGACTAGACCTCTCAATGTTTTGTAATATTTACCTCACTAGTAGGACTTGGACTAGACCTCTCAATTTCTTGTAATATTTACCCCACTAGTAGGACTTGGACTAGACCTCTCAATGTCTTGTAATATTTACCTCACTAGTAGGACTTGGACTAGACCTCTCTATGTCTTGTAATATTTACCTCACTAGTAGGACTTGGACTAGACCTCTCTATGTCTTGTAATACGTTGCTCAGTCGATCTACTCTTCCTCTGTTCTGCCTACTTCTACTTTCGTCATTTTCAAACAATCTTTGTGCCACGTTGGCGTCATGGTGTACTTGTTCAAAATCTTCTTGTTCCTGGAGTTGCCATGCCACCTGATGACTGTCCCCATCTGTGAGAGGATAAAAGGGCGTCTCTATCTCTATCCTCTGAAGTTCCAATGCCAAGGATGCATCCGATGTCCTAATAGTGCTGTCTGTCAAAGCTCTCCCATCAGCTTCGTAAAGAGAAGTTGCTAAGTCGATATCGTCTGTTGTGGTCATAATGTCATTCTACAAATACAATATTTATCTGAATGATCCGAGTGACGAAAAAAAACAACAGTTTGAAAATAGATTTGATTATATCTTGAAAATAAGAAAGAAAAATAAATTTTGACAAATCTAACACAAAATTATTCAAGAAATATTTATCAATATTATACAATAGAAGTAGTTTTATTTCATAAACCTACATTATAGTACATGAAAAACTCATTCCCTGTTAAAATCCTTGTGTCTACAGTCTAGAGATAATATTGCACTCTAGAAACTAGATGTCAATGTTTTTTGTTTCATCTCTAAGTGTATGGTATTTTGTTAGTCATACTGCTTACCTAATAAGTACCCTTTATAACACTTTAATTCTCCACTTTAAATCGTCAAAGTGAAATACAACCGAATTGATATCAAAATATGACTTGTTTCAACCTCATTTATAATAAACATTGAAATTCTTTCAAATTCTATATCACGTACATGATCTTTAATTACAACACTATGTCATTCAGGTGTTCATTTGTTCCTGTTCTAGTTAAAGGTCTTTATCAAACAGCATCATGCAGTTTACATGTAATGCAGTTAGTACGTATTTAAATCACATAAAGCTATTTCTATTTTTCATACGTTGGGGAGAGGGGGTGGGATGATTTATCAAGTACATCAATCTGTCCTGTTTCCATGTTGGGCGGAAGTCACTATTGTACATTCGAAATATTAATTGCGAATATATCAAGTACGATGCACAAGCTACCTGTCTAGTATATTATGGGGTTTTTTCTCGATCTACAGTCCAGAGGACATGTGGCTTGGTTTGTATGGCTCCTACAAAGTTTTTGACTTGATTATAATTTCTTATGGTCAGGCGGGGGGCATCATTTGTGTCTTACAGACACACTTCCTTTTTAAAAAATTACTCCTAACAAAACAACTTTGTCCATAATTATCAAGTGCGGGGGTATACTTCTTTTCTAGTTTTTAAGATTTGATTATATCTTGAAAATAAGAAAGAAAAATAAATTTTGACAAATCTAACACAAAATTATTCAAGAAATATTTATCAATATTATACAATAGAAGTAGTTTTATTTCATAAACCTACATTATAGTACATGAAAAACTCATTCTCTGTTAAAATCCTTGTGTCTACAGTCTAGAGACAATATTGCACTCTAGAAACTAGATGTCAATGTTTTTTGTTTCATCTCTAAGTGTATGGTATTTTGTTAGTCATACTGCTTACCTAATAAGTACCTTTATAACACTTTAATTCTCCACTTTAAATAACAGTTCTATCATCTTTGTGTGTATCAAAAAATAAATTGATCGTATACATTTAAAAATAACTACGGAAGCAAAATATTTTAATTATCAAACCAGTAACAAACATACTTAGCATTCCCTATTGAAAATGAAATCTTTAGACTGACTAAAATGCATTCTCACATAGAAACAGGTGGCAATAAAGGAAGAATACTCATATACTAGTATACATTGTATGGTTGTCATTGTTTCAGACAATTGTGATATGATATGCATACAAAGAAATTTATGTTAACAAAAAAATTATTTATTTTTGTAAAACAATCATATGTTCCAAAAACAATGATATGTTCATAAATGTTTATAAAAACAAATGCAATGTCTGTAAAAATTTATATTCCTCAAGGTATTTCTAACACGTCCTTCGTTGGCTATGTTAACAATGCCACAATAAAATTCCCGGTATATTATGCTTCGCACATGCGTACATGTATTGCTGTACAAATTGTGGCTACTAGTCAAGAAGGAAGATAGCTTAACATCAATTTTGTACACATGTTGCACACTAAAGATCATTTAAGATACTATAGTTTTTGGAAATTGCGCAATAGAAAAAAACGATAATCAAGATATAGAAAAGATATAAAAAAAACTTCATAGTATCCGGGAAATTGAGATTTAAATAAAAATGAAAGCATTAAACTGTCAAAAAGTTAGGCCTGTGACCTATAATTCAGACATTTTTGTAACAATATTTTATTGTGGATTTCAATAGGAAACGCGTTGCCGGTAGTTGGAAGAAAAACTCTAGATTCCCTGAGTGAACCAACTAGCGAGAGTTTTATCTAACTATGTTTTATATTTCAACAAACAAAATAGTACGTTTCCACAAGATTCAGACATTTCCCCACGTTTTTGTCAGTAATGTTACATAAAAAACGTTAGAGAAAACCGAAGGGACAATCAAGATTGGATAATCCACAGACACTGGTAACATAGAACACACAAGACATAGGACACCATCAGACAAACAACAACAACAAAAAACAAAACATAGTTGTCCTATTATGCGTCTTTACATTCTTATTTCCGTGTTGTGATGTCCGTTACAATTACCGCATAAAACGATGTTCGGTTCGTCTTTACCTCCAGTTGTTTGTAGGAGGGCACATGTCTTATATACGTTACTTGTGTTTGTTGACTATAGTGGTATCCAACACATATTGTGTTGTTGTTTTATTTTATCTTCGTAATGTGTCTTGTGTACCCTATGTTGCCAGTATCTTTGGATTGTCCATTTCTGATGGTCCCTTTGGTTTTCTCTCACTGTGCTGTGAACAAGCTCTACAATAACGTACGAGTTGCTTAATATAAACTCCATACACAGGTGATGCTGAAATGTTGTTTTTGATGAAATGGAAGTTGTCTAATGAAGGTGAAGTCATCACATTTTTGTCATAACATTTTGCTTTTAATCTTCCCCCGTTCTCGATTTAAAGGTGAAGGTGAAGGTAAGAAGCAGATTTTGAGTGTCAGTAGTATCCTTTACTTCAAGCTCAATTGGATAGACGAGATGTATATTATCACAGTTCTCGAGAATTGTTAAGTGACAGAACTTCATATATATACCGGAAGCTGGAATTAAAGGTCTGGGCTATTTTTTAATCTTTATTCTTGAGAAGCCTTTTAAGTAAGTCTGTCTCATCAGCGTGTATTTACAAATTGGAGAGTAGAGGAGCGAAATTTGTGCCACTTGGAAAACTGGACAAATCTGTGTTCGATGAAAAAATCTAACATGTGAGTGATCTGTTTTTCTTCTTTATATTGATTGTTAGATTTTGAATGGCTTTCGAGAATGTAAGACTTGTCTCTACCAATAACAAGAAACATATACCTTTGTTCTCCGTTCTTCTTTGAGAAGCAACGCTGGGTAAACCTTTAATTCTAGATTTTAGTAGCGTAATGGTGGTACATAAGGTAGAAAAATGAAATATGTGCTAAATAATTCCGTTTTATCCTGCAACTGTGTGATTTTGAGCACTAATAAAGGTGGCCAAATAAACTTCATTCAGAGTGTTATTTCAGCCATTCTCCTTTATCAGGTTCAATAAAAAATTACCAAAAGTCAAAATTTGAAGTAAAGAGCAAGCATCTTATTTATAAGTGACTAATAAGTGAAGGATCTTGGGTATGCAATCCGAAAGTTTTAGCCACACCACTCATATGGTAAGCTTTCAATGATGAATTAACCAAACCTATCAAATTACTCCGTTACGGAACATAGCATGCTCTAGGAACGACATACTCTATATATTTTTTTAAGGAATAATAAAGTTCAAAGGTGTAAAACCTTGATGATTTCATGGAATGTTGTCTTCAAGTGAAATTTATCCATATCTAACTAAAAGCTGCAAATAAAACTATGCAATTTATAATTTGTACAAAAGTTTGTTATTAGTTTGAAAAAAGTGTCAAATTAACTCATCTTTTTTCTTTTATGCCAACAATTCTAATGGTTCTTAGATCTGAAAATAATTTGTTTATGTAGTCTTTGATACTATTAGGAACAAGAAAAACTAAATATTTAACGCTTTAGGCAAAATGATTTTTTCATATAATGGATGATTAAAAGTGCTTCGTTCGTTACGGAAAATAGGTGTTTCTAGTATGTAATATAAACATTTGGCAATAACTATCATTGACCTATTATTATTGTCTGCGTCTGTATTCTCCTTTGTAAAATGATATGAATAATAAAAAAATGTGAAACAAATTAAACAAATAAATTTTATCAATAAAAGTGAACAATGATAAAATTTGAAAATTGTGAACAAATTGAACAAGTAAAAATACAGACAGTAAGCTACTTTGATATTAAAAAAATAATTGTGTTTCTAGTCCTTATGTCTCCATAAATCTATTGTTCGAACCACACGGATACTTATGAGACTAGTACTAATATTAAGTACTGTCGTTACGGAACATAGGCTGTTACGGAAGCACAGAGTTCGTTTCTCGAAGTCCTCTTCAACTATCTTGTAAGTCAAAACATTATTGTTCCAGTCTGATTTCTGTCTCTGAATGTGTTCTCAATTAGTTTTTTAACTTTAGCTGATTACCTCTTATGTCATCTTGTCAATAATATGGAAATATATAAATATGATGTATGTATGTCTATCCTACACATGATTACTTTAGAATGGAGATAACTGTATTGTATTTGAAATTTTACGGCATGAATTGTCGATTTAATGGTCGCAAATATCCGTTTACTGGCACCGCTAACGTGTCGCCAGTCAACTCAATTTGCGACCATCAAATGTCCAATTGATGCCGTGAAATTTTCAAATACAATACAGTTATCTCCTAAATGTCTATGTTTCGTAACGGTATTCGCTGGATTTCTGTTCACTAGTGCAGAGGCGTAGCTGCATATACGTTGTCACACCATGGCGTGTACGTCGTCAGGTAATAAAAAAATAGGAGATAAAATTTGTAATAATAATATTTTTCAGTGTTATACATCACGTACATGATATTTAATTACAACACTATTTCATTCAGGTGTTCATTTTTTCCTGGTTACGGTCCGTCTTCCGTAATTGAAATCGTCAAAGTGAAATACAACCGAATTGATATCAAAATGTAACTTGTTTCAACCTCATTTATAATAAACATTGAAATTCTTTCAAATTCTATATCACATACATGATCTTTAATTACAACACTATGTCATTCAGGTGTTCATTTGTTTCTGTTCTAGTTAAAGGTCTTTATCAAACAGCATCATGCAGTTTACATGTAATGCAGTTAGTACGTATTTAAATCACATAAAGCTATTTCTATTTTTCATACGTTGGGGAGAGGGGGTGGGATGATTTATCAAGTACATCAATCTGTCCTGTTTCCATGTTGGGCGGAAGTCACTATTGTACATTCGAAATATTAATTGCGAATATATCAAGTACGATGCACAAGCTACCTGTCTAGTATATTATGGGTTTTTTTTCTCGATCTCCAGTCCAGAGGACATGTGGCTTGGTTTGTATGGCTCTTACACAGTTTTTGACTTGTTTATAATTTCTTATGGTCAGGCGGGGGCATCATTTGTGTCTTACAGACACACTTCCATTTAAAAAAATTACTCCTAACAAAACAACTTTTTCCATAATTATCAAGTGCGGGGGCATACTTCTTTTCTAGTTATTAAGATTTGATTATATCTTGAAAATAAGAAAGAAAAATAAATTTTGACAAATCTAACACAAAATTATTCAAGAAATATTTATCAATATTATACAATAGAAGTAGTTTTATTTCATAAACCTACATTATAGTACATGAAAAACTCATTCCCTGTTAAAATCCTTGTGTCTACAGTCTAGAGACAATATTGCACTCTAGAAACTAGATGTCAATGTTTTTTGTTTCATCTCTAAGTGTATGGTATTTTGTTAGTCATACTGCTTACCTAATAAGTACCCTTTATAACACTTTAATTCTCCACTTTAAATAACAGTTCTGTCATCCTTGTGTGTGTCTAAAAATAAATTGATCGTATACATTTAAAAATAACTACGGAAGCAAAATATTTTAATTATCAAACATTGAGAGGTCTAGTCCAAGTCCTACTAGTGGGGTAAATATTATAAGAAATGGAGAGGTCTAGTCCAAGTCCTACTAGTGAGGTAAATATTACAAGACATTGAGAGGTCTAGCCCAAGTCCTAATAGTGAGGTAAATATTACAGGAAATAGAGAGGTATAATCCAAGTACTACTAGTGAGGTAAATATTACAAGACATTGAGAGGTCTAGCCCAAGTCCTACTAGTGAGGTAAATATTACAAGACATTGAGAGGTCCAGTCCAAGTCCTACTAGTGGGGTAAATATTGTCTACTTTTTAACACATCATCAGTATCCAAGATCTGAATGAGAGTGAGTGATTGTTGTTTAAATCCAAATCATCAATTTTTCAGCTATATCATGGCGAGTACAAATTAATTTTCAATGAGATGATGATGAGGTCCGTTTTGCACTAGACCAACACGCTGTATTTGATTTTTATAGTGCTAGCTAACTGAAAACAGTCCGCGGATAGACATGTTGTTTCACTCTGACACATTATTCTGATTCCGAGTCAACCAGTCTCTGCTCTTTCTCCTTATTGCTGCGTGCTTAGGGAAGAAGCAACAAATAGCAATTTAAAAGTCTTTGGATTGATCCGACCTGGGCTCGAACCCATGATCTCCCGTACTCGAATCGAGCACGCTAACCATTACACTACCGATGCGGTTGATCTGAATGTGACAGTTAATGATGATGTTAAATATTTACAGAAATTGTGACTATTTGAACTTGTTAGCAACATTTTCGTTAGTCCATGCTTATCAGTTTGTGCTATCAACTCCTCATACAGTGAGTGTACTACCAAATGAATTCAGATCTAAGTACATATGTCAGGCACATTTGAAGATATACATTTGATTTTGTAATAAAGATATCCAAATATTGTAGAAATTATTTACTTTTCTTAACTGTGTCATTTCAACGATATCTTCAGTGGATAGTATACTTATTA
>MJUT01053498.1:127654-142919 GCA_002080005.1 Gigantidas platifrons
CATCTTGGACTAATTATATTGTTACAGCTATTTTAAGCTAAGTGCGGCGGTGGTGGCTATCTTGGACTAGTTATATTCTGACAGCTGTCTTGAACTAAGCTCTTCTGTGGTGGCCATCTTGGACTAGTTATATTGTTACACTATTTTAAACTAAGCCCTGTGTTGCTGGCCATCTTGGATTATTTATTTTGTAACAGCTATCTTAAGCTAAACCCCGCGGTGGTGTCCATCTTAGACTAGCTATATTGTTACACCTATCTTAAACTTAACCTTGCGGTGGTTGCAATCTTGGACTAGTTATATTGTTACAGCTATTTTAAGCTAAGTGCGGCGGTGGTGGCTATCTTGGACTAGTTATATTCTGACAGCTATTTTAAACTAACCTCTTCTGTGGTGGCCATCTCGGACTAGTTATATTGTTACAGCTATTTTAATCTAAGCCTTGTGGTGGTGGCCATCTTGGACTAGTGATATTGTTACATTATTTTAAACCAAGCCCTGTGTTGGTGGTCATCTTGGATTAGTTATTTTGAACAGCTATCTTAAGCTATACCTCGCGGTGGTATCCATCTTGGACTAGCTATATTGTTACACCTATTTTAAACTTAACCTTACGGTGGTGCCCATCTTGGTCTAGGTATATTGTTACGGCTATTTTAAACTAAGCAATCATGTGGTGGTGGCCATCTTGGACTAATTATATTGTTACAGCTATTTTAAACTAAGCCGTGCGGTGGTGGCCATCTTGGACTAGTTATATTGTTACAGCTATTTTAAACTAAGCCCTACGGTGGTGGCCACCTTGGACTGGTTATATTGTTGCAGCTATTTTGAGCTATAAGCACTGTGGTGGGGGCAATATTGGATTAGTTATATTATTACAGCTATTTTAAACTAAGCCCTGCGGTGGTGCCCATCTTGGACTAGTTATATTGTTACAACTATTTTAATCTAAGCAGTCCTGTGGTGATGGCCATCTTGGACTGGTTATATTGCAACAGCTATTTTAATCTAATCCCTGCGATGGTGGCCATCTTGGACTAGTTATATTATTACAACTATTTTAAACTTAGCCTTGCGGTGGTTGCAATCTGGGACTAGTTATATTGTTACAACAATTTTAAACTAAACCCTGCGGTGGTGGTCATCTTGTACTAGTTATATTGTTACAACTATTTTAAACTAAACTCTCCGGTGGTGCCCATCTTGGACTAGTTATATTGTTACAGCTATTTTAAACTAAGCAATCATGTGGTGGTGGCCATCTTGGAATAATTATATTGTTACAGCTATTTTAAACTAAGCCGTGCGTTGGTGGCCATCTTGGACTAGTTATATTGTTACAACTATTTTAAACTAAACTCTCCGGTGGTGCCCATCTTGGACTAGTTATATTGTTACAGCTATTTTAAACTAAGCAATCATGTGGTGGTGGCCATCTTGGAATAATTATATTGTTACAGCTATTTTAAACTAAGCCGTTCGGTGGTGGCCATCTTGGACTAGTTATATTGTTACAGCTATTTTAAACTAAGCCCTGCGGTGGTGGCCATCTTGGACTGGTTATATTTTTGCAGCTATTTTAAGCTATAAGCACTGTGGTGGTGGCAATATTTGATTAGTTATATTATTACAGCTATTTTAAACTAAGCCCTGCGGTGGTGCCCATCTTGGACTAGTTATATTGTTACAACTATTTTAATCTAAGCAGTCCTGTGGTGGTGGCCATCTTGGACTGGTTATATTGCAACAGCTATTTTAATCTAATCCCTGCGATGGTGGCCATCTTGGACTAGTTATATTATTACAACTATTTTAAACTAAGCAGTCCTGTGGTGGTGGCCATCTTGGACTAATTATATTGTTACAGCTATTTTAAACTAAGCGCGGCGGTGGTGGCCATCTTGGACTAGTCATATTGTTACAGCTATCTTAAACTAAGCCCTGCGGTGGTGGCTATCTTGGACTAGTTATATTCTGACAGCTGTTTTGAACTAAGCTCTTCTGTGGTGGCCATCTTGGACTAGTTATATTGTTACACTATTTTAAGCTAAGCCCTGTGTTGCTGACCATCTTGGATTATTTATTTTGTAACGGCTATCTTAAGCTAAACCCCGCGGTGGTGTCCATCTTGGACTAGCTATATTGTTACACCTATTTTAAACTTAACCTTGCGGTGGTTGCCTAACTATTTTAAACTAAACCCTGCGGTGATGGCCATCTTGTACTAGTTATATTGTTACACCTATTTTAAACTAAACCATGCGACGGTGGCCATCTTGGACTAGTTATATTGTTACAGCTATTTTAAACTAAGCCGTGCGGTGGTGGCTATCTTGGACTAGTTATATTGTTACAGCTATTTTAAACTAAGCTCTTCTATGGTGGCCATCTCGGACTAGTTATATTGTTACAGCTATTTTAATCTAAGCCTTGCGGTGGTGGCCATCTTGGACTAGTGATATTGTTACACTATTTTAAACCAAGCCCTGTGTTGGTGGCCATCTTGGATTAGTTATTTTGTAACAGCTATCTTAAGCTATACCTCTCGGTGGTATCCATCTTGGACTAGCTATATTGTTACACCTATTTTAAACTTAACCTTACGGTGGTGCCCATCTTGGACTAGTTATATTGTTACGCTATTTTAAACTAAGCAATCATGTGGTGGTGGCCATCTTGGACTAATTATATTGTTACAGCTATTTTAAACTAAGCCGTGCGGTGGTGGCCATCTTGGACTAGTTATATTGTTATAGCTATTTTAAACTAAGCCCTGCGGTGGTGGCCATCTTGGACTGGTTATAATCTTGCAGCTATTTTAAGCTATAAGCACTGTGGTTGAGGCAATATTGGATTAGTTATATTATTACAGCTATTTTAAACTAAGCCCTGCGGTGGTGCCCATCTTGGACTAGTTATATTGTTACAACTATTTTAATCTAAGCAGTCCTGTGGTGATGGCCATCTTGGACTGGTTATATTGCAACAGCTATTTTAATCTAATCCCTGAGATGGTGGCCATCTTGGACTAGTTATATTATTAAAACTATTTTAAACTAAGCAGTCATGTGGTGGTGGCCATCTTGGACTAATTATATTGTTACAGCTATTTTAAACTAAGCGCGGCGGTGGTGGCCATCTTGGACTAGTTATATTGTTACAGCTATTTTAAACTAAGCCCTGCGGTGGTGGCTATCTTGGACTAGTTATATTCTGACAGCTGTCTTGAACTAAGCTCTTCTGTGGTGGCCATCTTGGACTAGTTATATTGTTACAGCTATTTTAATCTAAGCCTTGTGGTGATGGCCATCTTGGACTAGTTATATTGTTACACTATTTTAAACTAAGCCCTGTGTTGCTGGCCATCTTGGATTAGTTATTTTGTAACAGCTATCTTAAGCTAAGCCCGCGGTGGTGTCCATCTTGGACCAGCTATATTGTTACACCTATTTTAAACTTAGCCTTGCGTTGGTTGCAATCTTGGACTAGTTATATTGTTACAACAATATTAAATTAAACCCTGCGGTGGTGGTCATCTTGTACTAGTTATATTGTTACACCTATATTAAGCTTAGCCTTGCGGTGGTGGCCATCTTGGACTAGTTATATTGTTACAACTATCTTAAACTAAACCATGCGGTGGTGGCCATCTTGGACTAGTTATATTGTTACAGCTATTTTAAACTAAGCAATCCTGCGGTGGTGGCCATCTTGGACTAATTCTATTGTTTCAACTATTTTAATCTAAGCAGTCCTGTGTTGATGGCCATCTTGGACTGGTTATATTGCAACAGCTATTTTAATCTAATCCTTGCGATGGTGGCCATCTTGGACTAGTTATATTATTACAACTATTTTAAACTAAGCAGTCCTGTGGTGGTGGCCATCTTGGACTAATTATATTGTTACAGCTATTTTAATCTAAGCGCGGCGGTGGTGGCCATCTTGGACTAGTTATATTGTTACAGCTATTTTAGTCTAAGCCTTGTGATGGTGGCCATCTTGGACTAGTTATATTGTTACACTATTTTAAACTAAGCCCTGTGTTGCTGGCCATCTTGGAATAGTTATTTTGTAACAGCTATCTTAAGCTAAACCCCGCGGTGGTGTCCATCTTGGACTAACATTATTGTTACACCTATTTTAAACTTAGCCTTGCGGATGTGGCCATCTTGGACTAGTTATATTGTTACAACTATTTTAAACTAAACCCTGCGGTGGTGCCCATCTTGGACTAGTTATATTGTTACAGTATTTTTAAACTAAGCAATCATGTGGTGGTGGCCATCTTGGACTAATTATATTGTTACAGCTATTTTAAACTAAGCCGTGCGGTGGTGGCCATCTTGGACTAGTTATATTGTTACAACTATTTTAATCTAAGCAGTCCTGTGGTGATGGCCATCTTGGACTGTTTATATTGCAACAGGTATTTTAATCTAATCCCTGCGATGGTGGCCATCTTGGACTAGTTATATTATTGCAACTATTTTAAACTAAGCAGTCCTGAGGTGGTGGCCATCTTGGACTAATTATATTGTTACAGCTATTTTAAACTAAGCGCGGCGGTGGTGGCCATCTTGGACTAGTCATATTGTTACAGCTATCTTAAACTAAGCCCTGCGGTGGTGGCTATCTTGGACTAGTTATATTCTGACAGCTGTCTTGAACTAAGCTCTTCTGTGGTGGCCATCTTGGACTAGTTATATTGTTACACTATTTTAAACTAAGCCCTGTGTTGCTGGCCATCTTGGATTATTTATTTTGTAATAGCTATCTTAAGATAAACCCAGCGGTGGTGTCCATCTTGGACTAGCTATATTGTTACACCTATTTTAAACTTAACCCTGCGGTGGTTGCAATCTTGGACTAGTTATATTGTTACAACTATTTTAAACTAAACCCTGCGGTGATGGCCATTTTGTACTAGTTATATTGTTACACCTATTTTAAACTAAACCATGCGATGGTGGCCATCTTGGACTAGTTATATTGTTACAGCTATTTTAAACTAAGCCGTGCGGTGGTGGCCATCTTGGACTAGTTATATTGTTACAGCTATTTTAAACTAAGCTCTTCTGTGGTGGCCATCTGGGACTAGTTATATTGTTACAGCTATTTTAATCTAAGCCTTGCGGTGGTGGCCATCTTGGACTAGTGATATTGTTACACTATTTTAAACCAAGCCCTGTGTTGGTGGCAATCTTGGATTAGTTATTTTGTAACAGCTATCTTAAGCTATACCTCGCTGTGGTATCCATCTTGGACTAGCTATATTGTTACACCTATTTTAAACTTAACCTTACGGTGGTGCCCATCTTGGACTAGTTATATTGTTACGGCTATTTTAAACTAAGCAATCATGTGGTGTTGGCCATCTTGGACTAATTATATTGTTAAAGCTATTTTAAACTAAGCCGTGCGGTGGTGGCCATCTTGGACTAGTTATATTGTTACAGCTATTTTAAACTAAGACCTGCGGTGGTGGCCATCTTGGACTAGCTATATTGTTACACCTATTTTAAACTTAGCCTTGCGGTGGTTGCAATATGGGACTAGTTATATTGTTACAACAATTTTAAACTAAACCCTGTGGTGGTGGTCATCTTGTACTAGTTATATTGTTACACCTATTTTAAGCTTAGCCTTGCGGTAGTGGCCATCTTGGACTAGTTATATTGTTACAGCTATTTTAAACTAAGCAATCCTGCGGTGGTGGCCGTCTTGGACTAATTATATTGTTACAGCTATTTTAAGCTAAACCCTGCGGTGGTGGCCATCTTGGATTAGTTATATTGATACAACTATTTTAAACTAAGCAGTCCTGTGGCGGTGGCCATCTTTGACTAATTATATTGTTTCAGCTATTTTAAACTAAACGCTGCGATGGTGGCCTTCTTGGACTAGTTATATTGTTACAGCTATTTTAAACTAAGCCCTGCGGTGGTGGCCATCTTGGACTAGACTAGTTATATTGTTACAGCTATTTTAAACTCAGCCCTGCGGTGGTGGCCATCTTGGACTATCTATATTGTTACACCTATTTTAAACTTAGCCTTGCGGTGGTTGCAATCTGGGACTAGTTATATTGTTACAACAATTTTAAACTAAACCCTGCGGTGGTGGTCATCTTGTACTAGTTATATTGTTACACCTATTTTAAGCTTAGCCTTGCGGTGGTGCCCATCTTGGACTAGTTATATTGTTACAGCTATTTTAAACTAAGCAATCCTGCGGTAGTGGCCGTCTTGGACTAATTATATTGTTACAGCTATTTTAAGCTAAACCCTGCGGTGGTGGCCATCTTGGACTAGTTTTATTAATACAACTATTTTAAACTAAGCAGTCCTGGGGTGGTGGCTATCTTTGACTAATTATATTGTTACAGCTATTTTAAACTAAACGCTGCGATGGTGGCCTTCTTGGACTAGTTATATTGTTACAGCTATTTTAAACTAAGCCCTGCGGAGGTGGCCATCTTGAACTAGACTAGGTATATTGTTACAGCTATTTTAAACTAAGCCCTGCGGTGGTGGCCATCTTGTGGCCATCTTGAACTAGTTATATTGTTCCAGCTATTTTAAACTATAAGCACTGTGGTGGTGGCGATATTGGATTAGTTATATTATTACATCTATTTTAAACTAAACCCTGCGGTGGTGGCCATCTTGGACTAGTTATATTGTTACAACTATTTTAAACTAAGCAGTCCTGTGGTGGCCATCTCGGACTAGTTATATTGTTACAGCTATCTTAATCTAAGCCTTGCGGTGGTGGCCATCTTGGACTAGTGATATTGTTACACTGTTTTAAACCAAACCCTGTGTAGGTGGCCATCTTGGATCAGTTATTTGGTTACAGCTATCTTAAGCTATACCCCGCGGTGGTATCCCTCTTGGACTAGCTATATTGTTACAACTATTTTAAACTTATCCTTACGGTGGTTGCAATCTTGGACTAGTTATATTGTTACAACTATTTTAAACTAAATCCTGAGGTGGTGCCCATCTTGGACTAGTTATATTGTTACAGCTATTTTAAACTAAGCAATCATGTGGTGGTGGCCATCTTGGACTAATTATATTGTTACAGCTATTTTAAACTAAGCCGTGCGGTGGTGGCCATCTTGGACTAGTTATATTGTTACAGCTATTTTAAACGAAGCACTGCGGTAGTGGCCATCTTGGACTGGTTATATTGTTGCAGATATTTTAAGCTATAAGCACTGTGGTGGTGGCAATATTGGATTAGTTATATTATTACAGCTATTTTAAACTAAGCCCTGCGGTGGTGCCCATCTTGGACTAGTTATATTGTTACAGCTATTTTAAACTAAGCCCTGCGGTGGTGGCTATCTTGGACTAGTTATATTCTGACAGCTGTCTTGAACTAAGCTCTTCTGTGGTGGCCATCTTGGACTAGTTATATTGTTACTCCTATTTTAATCTAAGCCTTGCGGTGGTGGCCATCTTGGACTAGTTATATTGCAACAGCTATTTTAATCTAATCCCTGCGATGGTGGCCACCTTGGACTAGTTATATTATTACAACTATTTTAAACTAAGCAGTCCTGTGGTGGTGACCATCTTGGACTAATTATATTGTTGCAGCTATTTTAAACTAAGCGCGGCGGTGGTGGCCATCTTGGACTAGTTATATTGTTACACTATTTTAAACTAAGCCCTGTGTTGCTGGCCATCTTGGATTAGTTATTTTGTAACAGCTATCTTAAGTTAATCCCCGCGGTGGTGTCCATCTTGGACTGGCTATATTGTTACACCTATTTTAAACTTAGCCTTGCGGTAGTTGCAATCTTGGACTAGTTATATTGTTACAACAATTTTAAACTAAACCCTGCGGTGGTGGTCATCTTGTACTAGTTATATTGTTACATCTATTTAAAGCTTAGCCTTGCGGTGGTGGCCATCTTGGACTAGTTATATTGTTACAACTATCTTAAACTAAAGCATGCGGTGGTGGCTATCTTTGACTAGTTAAATTGTTACAGCTATTTTAAACTAAGCCCTGCGGTGGTGGCTATCTTGGACTAGTTATATTCTGACAGCTGTCTTGAACTAAGCTCTTCTGTGGTGGCCATCTTGGACTAGTTATATTGTTACACCTATTTTAATCTAAGCCTTGCGGTAGTGGCCATCTTGGACTAGTTATATTGTTACACTCTTTTAAACTAAGCCCTGTGTTGCTGGCCATCTTGGATTAGTTATTTTGTAACAGCTATCTTAAGCTAATCCCCGCGGTGGTGTCCATCTTGGACTGGCTATATTGTTACACCTATTTTAAACTTAGCCTTTCGGTAGTTGCAATCTTGGACTAGTTATATTGTTACAACAATTTTAACCTAAACCCTGCGGTGGTGGTCATCTTGTACTAGTTATATTGTTACAACTATCTTAAACTAAACCATGCGGTGGTGGCCATCTTTGACTAGTTAAATTGTTACAGCTATTTTAAACTAAGCAATCCTGCGGTGGTGGTCATCTTGGACTAATTATATGTTACAACTTTTTTAATGTAAGCAGTCCTGTGGTGATGGCCATCTTGGACTGGTTATTTTGCAACAGCTATTTTAATCTAATCCCTGCGATGGTGGCCATCTTGGACTAGTTATATTATTACAACTATTTTAAACTAAGCAGTGCTGTGGTGTTGGCCATCTTGGACTAATTATATTGTTACAGCTATTTTAAACTAAGCGCGGCGGTGGTGGCCATCTTGGACTAGTTATATTGTTACACTATTTTAAACTAAGCCCTGTGTTGCTGGCCATCTTGGATTAGTTATTTTGTAACAGCTATCTTAAGCTAAACCCCGCGGTGGTGTCCATCTTGGACTGGCTATATTGTTACACCTATTTTAAATTTAGCCTTGCGGTAGTTGCAATCTTGAACTAGTTATATTGTTACAACAATTTTAAACTAAACCCTGCGTTGGTGGTCATCTTGTACTAGTTATATTGTTACATCTATTTTAAGCTTAGCCTTGCGGTGGTGGCCATCTTGGACTAGTTATATTGTTACAACTATCTTAAACTAAACCATGCGGTGGTGGCCATCTTTGACTAGTTATATTATTACAGCTATTTTAAACTAAGCAATCCTGCGGTGGTGGCCATCTTGGACTAATTATATGTTACAACTTTTTTAATCTAAGCAGTCCTGTGGTGATGGCCATCTTGGACTGGTTATTTTGCAACAGCTATTTTAATCTAATTCCTGCGATGGTGGCCATCTTGGACTAGTAATATTATTACAACTATTTTAAACTAAGCAGTCCTGTGGTGTTGGCCATCTTGGACTAATTATATTGTTACAGCTATTTTAAACTAAGCGCGGCAGTGGTGGCCATCTTGGACTAGTTATATTGTTACAGCTATTTAAAACTAAGCCCTGCGGTGGTGGCTATCTTGGACTTGTTATATTCTGACAGTTGTCTTGAACTAAGCTCTTCTGTGGTGGCAATCTTGGACTAGTTATATTTTTAGAGCTATTTTAGTCTAAGACTTGCGGTGGTGGCCATCTTGGACTAGTTATATTGTTACACTATTTTAAACTAAACCCTGTGTTGCTGGCCATCTTGGATTAGTTATTTTGTAACAGCTATCTTAAGCTAAACCCCGCGGTGGTGTCCATCTTGGACTAGCTATATTGTTACACCTATTTTAAACTTAGCCTTGCGGTGGTTGCAATCTTGGACTATTTATATTTTTACAACAATTTTAAACTAAACCCTTCGGTGGTGGTCATCTTGTACTAGTTATATTGTTACACCTATTTTAAGCTTAACCTTGCGGTGGTGGCCATCTGGGACTAGTTATATTGTTACAACTATCTTAAACTAAACCATGCGGTGGTGGCCATCTTTGACTAGTTATATTGTTACAGCTATTTTAAAATAAGCAATCCTGCGGTGGTGGCCATCTTGGAATAATTATATTGTTACAGCTATTTTAAGGTAAACCCTGCGGTGGTGGCCATCTTGGACTAGTTATATTGATACAACTATTTTAAACTAAGCAGTCCTGTGGTGGTGGCCATCTTTGACTAATTATATTGTTACAGCTATTTTAAACTAAACGCTGCGATGGTGGCCATCTTGGACTAGATATATTGTTGCAGCTATTTTAAACTAAGCCCTTCGGTGGTGGCAATCTTGGACTAGTTCTATTGTTACAGCTATTTTAAACTAAGCCCTGTGGTGGTGGCCATCTTGGACTGGTTATATTGTTGCAGCAATTTTAAACTATAAGCACTGTGGTAGTGGCGATATTGGATTAGTTCTATTGTTACAGCTATTTTAAAATAAGCCCTGTGGTGGTGGCCATCTTGGACTGGTTATATTGTTGCAGCAATTTTAAACTATAAGCACTGTGGTAGTGGCGATATTGGATTAGTTATATTGTTACAACTATCTTAAACTAAGCAGTCCTGTTGTGGTGGCTATCTTTGACTAATTATATTGTTACAGCTATTTTAAACTAAACGCTGCGATGGTGGCCATCTTGAACTAGTTATATTGTTACAGCTATTTTAAGCTAAGCCCTGCGGTGGTGGTCATCTTGTACTAGTTATATTGTTACACCTATTTTAAGCTTAGCCTTGCGGTGGTGGCCATCTTGGACTAGTTATATTGTTACAACTATCTTAAACTAAACCATGCGGTGGTGGCCATCTTTGACTACTTATATTGTTACAGCTATTTTAAACTAAGCAATCCTGCGGTGGTGGCCATCTTGGACTAATTATATGTTACAACTATTTTAATCTAAGCAGTCCTGTGGTGATGGCCATCTTGGACTGGTTATTTTGCAACAGCTATTTTAATCTAATCCATGCGATGGTGGCCATCTTGGACTAGTAATATTATTACAAATATTTTAAACTAAGCAGTCCTGTGGTGTTGGCCATCTTGGACTAATTATATTGTTACAACTATTTTAAACTAAGCGCGGCGGTGGTGGCCATCTTGGACTAGTTATATTGTTACAGCTATTTAAAACTAAGCCCTGCGGTGGTGGCTATCTTGGACTTGTTATATTCTGACAGCTGTCTTGAACTAAGCTCTTCTGTGGTGGCCATCTTGGACTAGTTATATTGTTACAGCTATTTTAGTCTAAGCCTTGCGGTGGTGGCCATCTTGGACTAGTTATATTGTTACACTATTTTAAACTAAGCCCTGTGTTGCTGGCCTTCTTGGATTAGTTATTTTGTAACAGCTATCTTAAGCTAAACCCCGCGGTGGTGTCCATCTTGGACTAGCTATATTGTTACACCTATTTTAAGCTTAGCCTTGCGGTGGTTGCAATCTTGGACTATTTATATTTTTACAACAATTTTAAACTAAACCCTTCGGTGGTGGTCATCTTGTACTAGTTATACTGTTACACCTATTTTAAGCTTAGCCTTGCGGTGGTGGCCAACTTGGACTAGTTATAATGTTACACTATTTTAAGCTAAGCCCTGTGTTGCTGGCCATCTTGGATTAGTTATTTTGTAACAGCTATCTTAAGCTAAACCCCGCGGTGGTGTCCATCTTGGACTGTCTATATTTTTACACCTATTTTAAACTTAGCCTTGCGGTAGTTGCAATCTTGGACTAGTTATATTGTTACAACAATTTTAAACTAAACCCTGCGGTGGTGGTCATCTTGTACTAGTTATATTGTTACATCTATTTTAAGCTTAGCCTTGCGGTGGTGGCCATCTTGGACTAGTTATATTGTTACAACTATCTTAAACTAAACCATGCGGTGGTGGCCATCTTTGACTAGTTATATTGTTACAGCTATTTTAAACTAAGCAATCCTGCGTGGTGGCCTTCTTGGACTAATTATATGTTACAACTTTTTTAATCTAAGCAGTCCTGTGGTGATGGCCATCTTGGACTGGTTATTTTGCAACAGCTATTTTAATCTAATCCCTGCGATGGTGGCCATCTTGGACTAGTTATATTGTTACAACTATCTTAAACTAAACCATGTGGTGGTGCCCATCTTGGACTAGTTATATTGTTACAGCTATTTTAAACTAAGCAATCCTGTGGTGGTGGCCATCTTGGACTGGTTATATTGCAACAGCTATTTTAATCTAATCCCTGCCATGGTGGCCATCTTGGACTAGTTATATTATTACAACTATTTTAAACTAAGCAGTCCTGTGGTGGGGGCCATCTTGGACTAATTGTATTGTTACAGCTATTTTAAACTAAGCGCGGCGGTGGTGGCCATCTTGGACTAGTTATATTGTTACAGCTATTTTAAACTAAGCCCTGCGGTGGTGGCTATCTTGGACTAGTTATATTCTGACAGCTGTCTTGAACTAAGCTCTTCTGTGGTGGCCATCCTGGACTAGTTATATTATTACAGCTATTTTAATCTAAGCCTTGCGGTGGTGGCCATCTTGGACTAGTTATATTGTTACACTATTTTAAACTTAGCCTTGCGGTAGTTGCAATCTTGAACTAGTTATATTGTTACAACAATTTTAACCTAAACCCTGCGGTGGTGGCCATCTTGTACTAGTTATATTGTTACATCTATTTTAAGCTTAGCCTTGCGGTGGTGGCCATCTTGGACTAGTTATATTGTTACAACTATCTTAAGCTAAACCATGCGGTGGTGGCCATCTTTGACTAGTTATATTGTTACAGCTATTTTAAACTAAGCAATCATGCGGTGGTGGCCATCTTGGACTAATTATATGTTACAACTTTTTTAATCTAAGCAGTCCTGTGGTGATGGCCATCTTGGACTGGTTATTTTGCAACAGCTATTTTAATCTAATCCCTGCGATGGTGGCCATTTTGGACTAGTTATATTATTACAACTATTTTAAACTAAGCAGTCCTGTGGTGTTGGCCATCTTGGACTAATTATATTGTTACAGCTATTTAAAACTAAGCCCTGCGGTGGTGGCTATCTTGGACTAGTTATATTCTGACAGCTGTCTTGAACTAAGCTCTTCTGTGGTGGCCATCTTGGACTAGTTATATTGTTACACTATTTTAAACTAAGCCCTGTGTTGCTGGCCATCTTGGATTAGTTATTTTGTAACAGCTATCTTAAGCTAAACCTCGCGGTGGTGTCCATCTTGGACTAGCTATATTGTTACACCTATTTTAAACTTAGCCTTGCGGTGGTTGCAATCTTGGACTATTTATATTGTTACAACTATCTTAAACTAAACCATGCGGTGGTGGCCATCTTTGACTAGTTATATTGTTACAGCTATTTTAAAATAAGCAATCCTGCGGTGGTGGCCATCTTGGAATAATTATATTGTTACAGCTATTTTAAGCTAAACCCTGCGGTGGTGGCCATCTTGGACTAGTTATATTGATACAACTATTTTAAACTAAGCAGTCTTGTGGTGGTGGCCATCTTTGACTAATTATATTGTTACAGCTATTTTAAACTAAACGCTGCGATGGTGGCCATCTTGGACTAGATATATTGTTGCAGCTATTTTAAACTAAGCCCTTCGGTGGTGGCAATCTTGGACTAGTTCTATTGTTACAGCTATTTTAAACTAAGCCCTGTGGTGGTGGCCATCTTGGACTGGTTATATTGTTGCACCAATTTTAAACTATAAGCACTGTGGCAGTCGCGATATTGGATTAGTTATATTGTTACAGCTATTTTAAACTAAGCCCAGCGGTGGTGGCCATCTTGGACTAGTTATATTGTTACAACTATCTTAAACTAAGCAGTCCTGTTGTGGTGGCCATCTTTGACTAATTATATTGTTACAGCTATTTTAAACTAAACACTGCGATGGTGGCCATCTTGAACTACTTATATTGTTACAGTTATTTTAAGCTAAACCCTGCGGTGGTGGCCATCTTGGACTAGTTATATTGTTACAACTATCTTAAACTAAGCAGTCCTGTGGTGGTGGCCATCTTTGACTAATTATATTGTTACAGCTATTTTAAACTAAACGCTGCGATGGCGGCCATCTTGAACTAGTTATATTGTTACAGCTATTTTAAGCTAAGCCCTGCGGTGGTGACCATCTTGGACTGGTTATATTGCAACAGCTATTTTAAACTAAGCGCGGCGGTGGTGGGCATCTTGGACTAGTTATATTGTTACAACTATCTTAAACTAAACCATGTGGTGGTGGCCATCTTGGATTAGTTATATTGTTACAGCTATTTTAAACTAAGCAATCCTGAGGTGGTGGCCATCTTGGACTAATTATATTGTTACAACTATTTTAAACTAAGCAGTCCTGTGGTGGTGGCCATCTTGGACTAATTGTATTGTTACAGCTATTTTCAACTAAGCGCGGCGGTGGTGGCCATCTTGGACTAGTTATATTGTTACAGCTATTTTAAACTAAACCCTGCGGTGGTGGCTATCTTGGACTAGTTATATTCTGACAGCTGTCTTGAACTAAGCTCTTCTGTGGTGGCCATCCTGGACTAGTTATATTATTACAGCTATTTTAATCTAAGCCTTGCGGTGGTGGCCATCTTGGACTAGTTATATTGTTACACTATTTTAAACTAAGCCCTGTGTTGCTGGCCATCTTGGATTAGTTATTTTGTAACAGCTATCTTAAGCTAAACCCCGCGTGGTGTCCATCTTGGACTGGCTATATTGTTACACCTATTTTAAACTTAGCCTTGTGGTTGTTGCAATCTTGGACTAGTTATATTGTTACAACAATCTTAAACTAAACCCTGCGGTGGTGGTCATATTGTACTAGTTATATTGTTACATCTATTTTAAGCTTAACCTTGCGGTGGTGGCCATCTTGGACTAGTTATATTGTTACAACTATCTTAAACTAAACCATGCGTGGTGGCCATCTTTGACTAGTTATATTGTTACAGCTATTTTAAACTAGGAAATCCTGGGGTGGTGGCCATCTTGGACTAATTATATGTTACAACTATTTTAATCTAAGCAGTCCTGTGGTGATGGCCATCTTGGACTGGTTATTTTGTAACAGCTATTTTAATCTAATCCCTGCGATGGTGGCCATCTTGGACTAGTTATATTATTACAACTATTTTAAACTAAGCAGTCATGTGGTGTTGGCCATCTTGGACTAATTATATTATTACAGCTATTTTAAACTAAGCGCGGCGGTGGTGGCCATCTTGGACTAGTTATATTGTTACAGCTATTAAAAACTAAGCCCTACGATGGTGGCTATCTTGGACTAGTTATATTCTGACAGCTGTCTTGAACTAAGCTCTTCTGTGGTGGCCATCTTGGACTAGTTATATTGTTACA
>MJUT01053514.1:21339-31791 GCA_002080005.1 Gigantidas platifrons
CCCCCCCCGACCAATAGTCGCGGGGGCATAAAAATGGAAGATCATTGTTGACATGCAATTATATCATTGTACGAATAACATTCTATAAAGAAATGGAAATGCCAAGAATGTTATTTTGAGAATCACGACAGTAACTCTTAAAATTAATCATTTTCACCTTTATTATGGATTATATTCTACTCTATAGTGATGGTAGGACCTAGTACTATATTTACATGTACTTCTCTCCACCTAACATGTATTTCTTATATAAAATATCAATTTCCTCCTTTGTAAAGGAGTCTGCGTTCCTTGGTCTGTTTTCCTGTCCTTGTTGTCGCAGCAATTTTCTCTTTGAGGCAAGCACATCACGGGAGTATTTTAATTCTTTGTCTTCACAAATATGTTCCTTGAGTTATATATTAATGCTACCTTGTATATATTTCAACGTGTCTGGTTCGAGATCTCCTCCATCAAGCTTCTTGGCAACCTTAAAAAAATGCTTAATGAGCTGTGCTGATAAAATTCCTGACTATCTCTGTGTTCATCCTATTCCTCGAACCTGATTTTTGAATTTGTTTACATCTGAATTATCTCTGTAGGTATTTGCATTTCTTCTTCGTCATTTTGCAATGAGTTTCCTGTATTTTTATTTTATATCCTGTGCTCCAATGGCGGAATATCTCCCGCCAAGATATTAAAGGTCTTTTCATCTATTTCCATCGTCCATGGAGTTTTTGTCATCTTCTCATCATGGACGTCTACTGAAACTGAAACGAATTACTCCCGATGTCTTCCGCATACTGATACAATAAGTTCCAAAAGGAGTGAGATGCAGGATGGGCGATACAGGGTGTGTGATACGGGCCCGGGGTATGCGATACAGGTTTCAGTTTAACATCTACATGTATATCAGATATTCAAAAGCTAAGTAATAGGTCCTAAATATATGATGTGATGTGATTGATATATGATATGATATGATGTGATATGATATGATATAATCGTGGTTTAGACATGACGTCATTCAAAATCTCATTTGAAATCAAATTGTGTAAGAAGATGACAGTTTAGTTAAACCGTTCTGCATAGACGATAATAAACGATGGATTTTCATAAAGTACTGCGTTGACTACTATTGTACCTATTTTGTCCCAATATTGTTAAAAATCCTGTTATAGTGACAACCAGAACCTTTTAAAATGGCGGCTCATTCAAAGTAGAACCATTAGTAATGACATTTGAACTCTATGTATTAGCCAATGAGAAAACATATAACATAAAATCGCATTATAATAAGGAATCAACAGTGTTTCATTGGTCAGTTTGTAATTACTCTCCAGACTTTCCTGGTAGTCAAGATATAGCTGATAAATAATTAAAAGTGATGTTAAACACTAGTAACTTTAATCTCATTAATATATGTCTTCCACAGATCTGTTATAAGGTGCTAATTTAAAATGTGTCAGTGTTAATTTGATTAGTGAATGCATTGCCATGACAATACAACATTTTCTTTTTGTGTTCGTTGTCTATGTTGTGTACAGTTTTAGCCGTTTTTATTGGGGCATTGTCAGCCTTTTAGTCAATGATTACTGGGTATTTGAAATTTTAAGCTGGGTAATATTGGGTGTCTTTAACCCCCCTATCCCAACCCCTGGTTAGTATTAGGTTGTAATATATGGATTTACTATTAATTTATAGTAATTTTATGTTATTATGGCTCATATTCAAATTGTGTCCTAGATAAATGGGTCAAGACAGTTGTTTCTCATGATTTTAAAAGATTTTTGTAACAATATAATGCATATCACCAAACAGTGCCTGAGCCTCTATTGGACAATAAATATTACCTCAGTGTTATAATGGTTTGGGAGCCATCGTGATTTTATGGCAGTTGGATTTACAATCACTGCCTCTCACCACTATGTATGGTGAGGTGTACTTGGTACAACATTATATGATAAAGTTTGTCAGTGACTTGCGTCAGGTCAGTGGTTTTCTCCGGGTACTCCCGATATCTTCCACCAATAAAACTGAATATTGTTGAAAGTGGCGTTAAACACCAATAGTCTTAACCCACCTAACCCTATAATGATTAATTAACCATGATATACACCTAGCGACAAAATTGTTCACTTAGCATTGAACAACGATCACTGACTATTTTGGTTATCATGTTTAGGCCATTTGTTGTTTTTTTTTGCTCCCAAATATTTTAAAATTATTAAAGACTTATCAATCTTTTGACTATGAGCGTACCTGATGAAGGTTAGGAAACAGATTAATATAAGTGTTTGTTTGTTTCTGATTCCTGTGTTTTATTGTACTATGAAAAGAAAGTTTATACGAGTTATTTATGTTGTTTTTTTGTTTTGTTTGTTGGTTATAATATCCTTATTTATAATTATTTTTTTTAGTTGAACTTCTTTATGTTAAAGTCAAAAGGATCTAGTAATTAAGGTTGAATTAACGGGATAATTATTATATTTACAGTAAAACCTGTCTAAACTAACCTCCCCCCCCCTTGAGACAGAAGAATTGGTTGTACATGTAGTTGTAGAACGGTAGCTGTGATTTGTTGAGTTTTTGTTGTTTTATTTACTATAGACTGTAATAAATAATTTGTTTACGAACTATGGTTCTGTAGCTGATGAAGGTTGCGCGAAAATCAATATAATCACCTTATTTTATATTTTATTTTATTTTAGTTGAACTTCTTTGTGTTGAAATCAAAAGGATCTACATTTGTAGTAATTACGTTTGATTTAACGGGATAATTATTATAAGTACAAATATTACTATTCGGTTCCGTCCAATTTCATACCAGGACTAATTTAATGATTTCTATGTCTAGGGGCCTGTTGAATTTAAGTCCTGAGGGCCCAGTAGGTTTAAGTGTTGAAGCCCATTGGATTAAGTCGTGAGGTGCATTAGGTTTCAGTCCTGAGGCCCATTCGGTTTAAGTCCGGAGGCCAACTGGGTGTAAGTCCTGAGGACCATTGTGTTCAATTCCTGAGTATTTCTTGAATCCTTCTGGAGGCTTGGTGTGTTTGCCTTGAGAACTATTAAGTTAAAACCTTGTGGGATCAAAATTGAACATATGACAATCAAATCAGCAACACAGCCTCTATGTGATCATCCATTTTGTTTTATGCTTCACACATTTTCTTATCTAAAAATGTGATTTAATACATGTATATATATTTAAATATACCGCTGAATACTCATGTTTGTAAAATATGAAACATATGAATTTATTTTGTTGAGTTTTGTTAAATAGATCACCTACTGTGAAATATTGTTTTTATTAGTAGGCAAACCAATGTTCGCGCCTCAACTAATCCATAACATTTAAGAATACATGAAGGTAATTTCTGAACAATATTAATGAATATTTCTATTTCTGTATATTTAAGAAAAAATTGGATTCTACGAATTTAAGAACCCATAGATATGTTTTTAGCTCACCTTGACAAAGGCAATGTGAGCTTTTGCCATCATTTGGTGTCCGTCGTCCGTTAACTTTTTTACATTTTAATCATCTCCCCTGAAACCCCTCAGCCAAATCAACTGAAACTTGGTAGGAAGAATCTATGAAAGGTTCTCTATAAAGATTGCACATTTCGTCCAGATCCACTAACAAACATGGCCGCCACATGCAATTCTTGTTTCTGATTGGTCGATCTTAAAAATCTTCTCCTCTGAAACCGCTTGGCCAAATGAAGTGAAACTTGGTAGGAAGTATATATGGAAGGTCCTCTGTAAAGATTGCCCATTTCGCCCCGATCCGCTAACAAACCAAGTTTCGGATAATTTGGTAAAGCAGTTTCAGAGGGGAAGATTTTTAGAAATCGACCAATCAGAAATAAGAATTGCCTGTGGCGGCTGTGTTTGGAAATGGATCGGGACTCTTTTTCTGATTGGCTGATTTTGAAAATTCTTCTCCTTTGAAACCCTTTGGCCAAATGAATCGATAATTGGTAGGAAGCATCTATGACGGTCCTCTATAAAGTTTGCTCGTGATCGCATGGGTGTTAGATTTACAACTACCTATGCATTTCGTGCCTATCACCACTGATGTTGTGAGCTCAATTCTCGATCAGGGCAGGGGGTTATGTGATAGTTTGTCAGTGACTTGCGACAGGTCAGTGGTTTTCTTCGGAACATTCGGTTTCCTCCACCAATAAAACTGACCGCCACAAAATAACTGAAATATAGTGGCGTTAAACACCATCAAACAAACAACAAACAAGTAATCCACATATTTCAAGATATTTCATAGTATGTAGAAAATTGAGGGTTATAAAGCTATGAGTGTTAAATACCACTGTAAGATGAACAGAAAGTTATTATGGCGTAAGTGGTGATAGCCACTGATTGCATAGGTCGTTATGTTAAGAATTGAACCTTTTTAAGAGGTCACTGATAAATTGGAGTGACGCGTGACTTCAAGGAGCGGATGTGGTCGAGTGGTCTTTGGGCGCTAGATATAAGGCTGAGCGATTGGTGCTGCAGTGTATCAATGGTGTGAGTTCAAATCCCGTCGTGGGAAGAACAAACATTTGGCAGCTCAAAGATCTAATTCTAACACTGTTTGGTTTAATTTTCAGACGTATATATATATATATATATATATAAACGTCTAAAATGGTTTGTAAAACAACACCAAGTACACAAAACAAAGTGATAAAGAATTAAACACTTCGTTGAATGACAAAATTTTCGTCCCACCTAGGTACTTTGTTAATGTCTAATGAAATAAAATTTCGAACCAATATGGCGGCTTCTTTAAAACAAAAAGTTTTTGATGGTCCATGTTTGGGTCAAAGGAACCAGAAATGGCACATATGAAATTACATACATAAATGAATTGAAATCCTACATATAAATTAATGAAAATACAATAATAATAATAATATAAATACACAATAGGGCTACTCATTTAAATCAATGTTAAATTAGAAATAAAATTAAAATGAGACATTATTGGTAAATGTATCAAAATGAACTGTCAAAAATATTTTTGAAAACGGTATGATACCCAATGTGGAATATATACTTTGGGCTAATTGAGCAAACTGTATGTTCTAATGGGACTGGAGGCAACCAACAAAAATAGGAGTCAAGAAAGGATATTATTTTTTCTCATTGATTCCATTCTGTGATAAGGTCTTAAGTTTTCTAATCCAGACGCTTTCCCTTTCCTTTCTGCTTTTATCATCCCACTTGGGATTATGGTCAATTATGGTGACCTTCAGTTTGCCGAAAGAATCACGGTGACCCGTCGATCTGAGATGTCTGCTGAGTGGAAGGTCAGGTTTGCAATTTGCATCGCTTCTGTGGCCATTCAGGGGTTTACTAAGTTGTTGTTTAGTTTCTCCGATGTATTGAAGGCTACAAATTGCACATTCCAGGAGGTAGATAATATTTTCTGTCTTGCAGTTGGCATTGCAGTATATGATGAATTCTTCTCCTGTATGTGTGCTACTGAATTTTTGTGGGCATTGGATGTTTTTGCACGTCATACATCGTCTCGAATCACATTTTTCACACTGACCATTGTAGGCAGATCGAGGGGAGATGTCAGCTCTCACCAAGATATCTTTCAAACTTTTGGGTTTCCTGAAAGCAAAGACGGGTGGTTCTTTGAAGATTTTGCACAATTCTGGGTGTTTTTGCATGGTTGTCCAGTACTCACGAACGATGTTGGATACATAAAATCTCAAACTACTTGTTAAAGACTTGTAATTCTGGATTTCAGTATATTAGTAATAGTATTATAACGTTTAATTTCTCAATCTTATGCATCACCATTCCACGCACGTAACTAAGATCTAGACTTTATATTCTTGTAGGAAAAGGCATTGCTGTAAATACGTAAATACTGTAATTCAAGACAATGCTGTTCAGTGAGTAGATATATGACAAGTCAGATAAGTATTTTGTTAAATAAATGTATCCTACAATTGATTGATTCCTTCAAAAAGTCATTTGTGCTTGATTGCACAGTATTCTGTCAGTTGTGTACAAATGACGAAAGATGGTATTGGCAACTAATTTTGTTTCAAAATTGACTATTGTTTCACTATTATGTCTTACGATAACATTATGCATTCTCTAATTAAAAAGGTTGCTATAATTAAAATTTAGTGCGCACGACGCGTTTCTGGAATAACTTTCACCAGGTACGCTCAAGGTCAAAAGGTGGGAAATCCAAATATCTTAAAACGTTTTAGGAGCAAGTTAACTAAATGGTCAGAACACGATCACCAAAATCGGCTAGGGTCACCTATGCTAGAGGGATAAGAATTACGTATTTGACGTTAAGTGACTTATTTTAGGTTAAACTACTTATCTGACTTCAACTAGTTTATTGACTTTCAACCACTTATTTGACTTAAACTAGTTCGTTGACGTTCAACTACTTATTTGACTTCAACTAGTTCGTTGAAGTTGAGCTACGTATTTGACTTCAACTAGTTTGTTGACGTTCAACTACTTATTTGACTTCCACTACTTTGTTGACGTTCAACTACTTATATGACTTCAACCAGTTTATTGACGTTCAACTATTTATTTGACTTCAACTAGTTCGTTGACGTTAAGCTACTTATTTGACTTCAACTACTTATTTGACATAAACTACTTATTTGACATAAACTACTTATTTGACATCAACTAGTTTGTTGACGTTAAACTACTTATTTGATTTCAACTAGTTTGTTGACGTTAAACTACTTATTTGACATCAACTAGTTTGTTGTCGTTAAACTACTTATTTGACATCAACTAGTTTGTTGACGTTAAACTACTTATTTGACTTCAACTAGTTTGTTGACGTTAAACTACTTATTTGACATCAACTAGTTTGTTGACGTTAAACCACTTATTTGACATCAACTAGTTTGTTGACGTTAAACTACTTATTTAACTTCCACTATTTTGTTGACGTTTAACTACTTATTTAACTTCCCCTAGTTAGTTGACGTTGGACTACTTATTTGACTTCAACTAGTTAGTTCATGCTAAACTACATATTTGACTTGAACTAGTTCGTTGACGTTCAACTACTTATATGATGTTAACTACATTTTTAAGCTTACTATATTTTATTCGCTATTTCCCTTTTTACATTAGCTACTTTTTTTTTACGTTAACTACTTTTTTAACGTTAATTACTTTTTTTTACGTTAACTACTTTTTTAACGTTAATTACTCTTTTCTTACGTTAACTACTTTTTTTAACGTTAATTACTTTTTTCTTACGTTAACTACTTTTTTGAACTAACACTGTTTATTTGACTTTAACCATCTAATATGACGTCACACACAAATCAATCAATCGATATCATAAATGCAAACGTATAAAACACAAGCCTCCAAAGCTTAAAAGGTCATCTGAAATAAGCATTAAGCTATGTTTCTAAAAAGAAAAGACTTGAAATAACAAGATTCTGAAATTTAATTAAATAACCTGGATATTTGTTATTACATTATACATCATATTTTCTCCTTATATTGCATTGCACATATCAGTTAAGTGTAAGCGGTAAACGTTTACAGGAAGTAGAGAACGAAACAGCTGTGCAGATTGGCATTAATAGTGTCGTACCTCGTTTACTATGTCATTCATACTCCATTAATCTAAAAAATAAATCATATTTATAGACATAAACGTGATAAATATCTTTTTATTTCAGGAGTTGTGTATTTTTCGGCAATTATATCCACTTGTCTCGGTGAGCTCATTAATAAATACTATATGAATAATGCATTTTTATTTCTTTAGATGTGTTTTCTTCTATTAATAGAAAAATCACAACATATTAATATATACACTAATATCTAACTTATGCCAGAAAATAAACCAACCATGGACAAGAGTGCTTAGATATTCTTTACGAATGGGTAAAGAGAGGTAGGTCGTTGATGCAAATTAGAATAAAAAAAAATTCAATGGGTCAATGAGCACTTGTGTAATATCGATATTTAAAAACACCAATGTCACTAAACACCTGTTCCACCTTATGTTGTTGTCCCTTCTGACAGGGCCCCTAACACCATCGGGTTTGACAAAGGAATTAGGTGTTGATAAGTCACTTGATAACTCTATAATACCACGACGGCATTTATAAAAGAAGGAAATCCAGGACAATCATATGTCTGTTTTGTATTTCCTTTAGAATTTTAACCGAAGAAAAAACTGGATCTTTCATCAATGTAGTATTAAAACAATGTTTACAAACATCGTTATATTGTTGGATATGTCGTCTATGAACATCTATTCTATCAGCGGTCAAAACGGGTTTCTGAGTTACTGTGACACTAACTGCTGAATGGAGGTTGTGAAGCAGATGTGGATTCTGCAAATTGTTAAAGATATGTTAGGGTACATACAATCAAGGTCATTCTCCTCCTGCATTAGCATTAGAACATTTGACTTATCTACCATCTACACAACTATTACTCATTCAAAATTAAATGAGAGATAAAAAAAAAATAGTCTAGCTGTCATAACAATAATGGCCAAAATTTTGAAACTGTTATTGCAGTGGAAGTTTTTTGTTTTTTATTCGATTACCCATGGCCGGACTGCCAAATGTTATTCAGCAAACCTAGGAAAAGGAGCTAGCATACTGGTCACAATTTTGTGTTAAACATACTTGAGATGGAAATGTATGAGAGATAAACTGTTGAAAACTTGCTATATTGATGAACATATAAGATAACCCTTGCTGCAAATGGATGAAATTTAAAATTCCCAAAACAACTAATCTCACTCGCAATATCCGAACTTGACATATTTGGTTTGGGAAATGCCTTTCATTTTATAGCCTTTGTTTTGTACTTGATTTAATTATTGGTTTGATTTAGTCTGCATTTACATAGTTAGATATCACTACATCAAGCATTATCTATCATTGACAGGGCTTACTTGCTTGAATTGTCCTGACATAACACATCCTCGATTTTGTGACCATGTTCAGCATTGTAGTCAAGGGGAGGTAAGTCTCTGTCAAATATTATATCTTAAATATCCCTTGATATGAATAAATTAATTTGTAAAACAAACGCGTTATTATCCATAAACAAATGGAATGATAAGTTAAACACGCTAAACATTAATGATCGACAAATCATCAAAAACTTCTGTAGCACCACTCCTTCGACAACGGGAATACAGTCGAATGAATTGATATGGTGGTTGATTTCTGATGTTTGGCCTAACAACTTGAACCTGGATTCGATCCTTAATGCCCCTCAGTCCGTGATGGATCTCTAAGCCCAGTAAGTTATGGTATTGCTGAAATAAATTGCTAGCGATGAATAAAATTACTCAAGCCGACCTGTGGGAGAGAGTCTTATTGAATTGTATCATTTAATTGACTATTATACCTCGGGGCGGCGGCCATATTGAAAGTGACGAATACAAACATCCATCAAATGTATGTACAAACATAATAAAAAATACAGCTGAAATAATGTTCCCTGCTTTTAAACAGTAATCAATCAATCGCTCGTCGTGGAAATAGGTGAATAAGTAAGATACTGCCCATTTAACGGTAAGTTACATTCAGTCAATCAATCAATCAATCATCAATCAAATCAATCGTCATTAATAAAATTGAAATACGTTATACAACAGCCATTAAAACTTAGATAACCAACATAGCTTGCATTTATAGGTTTGTGGATTAAAACATGCATTAGACAGATCCGGTAATTTTACATATACACTTGGATGTTTCCAGCCAAAGGTAAGATAGTTTTAAAATACACTAATTCATTACTTTAGACATTGCTGTTTACTGTTTCATTTCAAATGCTCAGAAAACATGAACGCCCACCAATGCTGACACCATGTGTCAATTATGTCAATAATGACACAAACCGTAGACCAACAGGACGACAAAACAGTCAGTCGGAAATCACGATTTGTCTCATAATACAAATGAACTTATATCTTTCACTGTAGTTATTAATGTACAGGTTGAATTATGATTCCAATGGAACAACAAACATATTTAAACAGGTTTTATAAGAAATGTCAAGTGGCTGTGATATAGTTGAGGTAAACTTTCATAATGTACAATGGAAACGAAATTATATTTCGACATTTAATTAACAGTGACAACCTTTGGGAAAGTTTGAAGATACCGAAGATGTACATAAAAACCGTATTACGTAAAAGAACAGACAATATAATGACCAAAGGAAAGGTACCAAATCTACAATACATTATACGGAAAGCTAAAGACCAAACAACACACATTCCACTAAAATCAGATGTTGAACTCATATGCATAGAAAAGGTAACCAGTTCCTGCTTCACTAGTGGCATCCGTTGTATTAATCGTGTGTGTCCCCGTCTTGCATCTTGTGTGAACAATATTGTCGATGACTCTGAAGTGTCGATTCTTGATTACACCTTTCGGTTTATTGAACAGCATGGTTGATTTTTGAAGAAGT
>MJUT01053514.1:60781-84507 GCA_002080005.1 Gigantidas platifrons
CATGCCAAGAAATTGCCTCCGGTGAAATTTTGCAAACACCCCACTGAGCCAATTACATGGATGATTACCATCACCTACTAATCTATGATAACTGTTGACCTAGTGCTATGTGGAGATTGAAGCAATTCACACCAAAGGCGTAGCTTACGTTGAGGCAACCGAGGCAGCTGCCTCGGTAAAAAATATATGCAAAAAAAAAAATATAAAGACAATTAAATTTTATTTCCATGTTCTCAATAAAGGGACAATAAATAAGTTAACAGACTAAGACTCAGTTACTGACGGAAATGGCACCTTACCGTATATGATTTGTAAGTTAGCTCCGAAATTCCCCTTTTGCGTGACGTCAATATTTCAAAACAAATTATGTCTGACAAGAAAAGGCAATTGAAATTAACAATAAATAAGTTCTTTATCTGTTGATTTCTAGCTAACTAATTATAATTGATTTCTAGCTAACTAATTATAAACATCAAACAAAACAAAGCAAAAGGCAGATTAGAGGCAATCTTGATCTTGCCGTGAGGCATAATATTATACTCATAGCTGAAGGGTTTATAGGCCTCATTGCAACTCACTGCCGTAGCACCCGATACGGTTGGTACGGTTCCGACCGTACCACTTTTTCTGGCTGGTACGGCAAACCGTACCACAATTTCGACAGAAAACAATAATTTTGAGATGAAAAAAAGTATATTCTTTGTTAATGTCGTTGTAATAAATATTTAATGTCTGTTCAATAAAATGTTACAAAATTGTTACAGACAAGTTGCCTCTCTGGTATTATCAAGAAATCACAGAGGCGTAACTGCATATACGTTGTCACGCCATGGCGTGCACATCGTCAGGTTATTAAAAAAATAGGATATAAAATTTATAATAATAATATTTTTCAGTGTTGTACATCAAGGACATGATATTTAATTACAACAATATTTCATTCAGGTGTTCATTTTTTCCTGGTTGCGGTCCGTCTTCCGTAATTGAAATAGTCAAAGTGAAATACAACCGAATTGATATCAAGAAAATGAGTGTAAAATTCTATTTGCTTTTTATTTTTTTATTGTGCTTTAAACAAAATTAAGATAAAATTCACCAGATATTAGATATTACTTTTGGTTCGAGTCTATATAACATTTACAAAAACAAAGGTACCTTCAGGATATTAAAATAAAAGCTGCAAAACGTGCCTAAATTGTTTACGGGGTAAATTTCTATCACTGTTTAAAATTGTTTTAAATGTTATTTTATTACTAATTTCGTTTTTAGATTCTATTAAAGAAAATCATAATAAAATTCATAATATTGGTCACCTTAGTAAACCTCTTTTCTACTGGTACCATTATATTTATATAACATATAAACAAGTGCATACAGATTAAGAAACCAGTCTTACAACAAGTCAATAGAGGGAAAACAAATTATTTCCAATGTAAATGTCAAAACTTTATACCAGCACTATCAACAACGCTTTTTAGGCTTTCACTTTCTCAATGTATTCTTTCTCTTGTTTTTCATTTAGGGCCGCTGGTACCCATAAACTACTGTTATTGTAAGATCGGATTGATAAGAACACGGACACGTAAAGAAGTTGAATTTGCTAAAAATAAAACACAAGAGAAAAAGGGGGGGTCAATCCCCGAAGCGCCTTTGCCTTTTGAGTCCGTTTAACATTCACTATTCCATCAGATTGTGCCCAATATAGTATAGATTCAACACTACAATTGATTAATAATTTCGAATACCGGAATAAGAGGTATACCCGATATCCAGAAAAGATTTATTTTTATTTACTTTTCAAAAACAAAGACGGGGTTAAAGTGAATTATGCATCATTGTTAGACTGATTTTTTGGTACCATTTTTACTACCAGACAACAGGCACCTTTTGAGGCCCCCCCCTTTTTTTTTAATGTGTTAACTTAATTTTGATGTTTAAATATTGATTTGACATTTCAACTTATTTTCACTTACCTTATTTGTTTTCACTCTTATCCATGCGATATAAGTGAACATAAGTTGAATGTTTCCCCCACTGAGTGTATTTATTTATTGAATTAAATCGCATAATTACCGTTTTAATCATATATTCATTAACACCAATTATTAACCAAGACGGAATTTCTTCGAATTCATTAAGCATGTGTATAGCATTATTGATTAATATTTTTCTTTTAGGTTTATTCTTATAAATTATCATTTTAGTTGATATAAAACAGTGCCGGAGTATTTCTATTTCTTGCCATCTTTGAAATTATATATCTTAAATTTATACGACACTTTACAACACTGATAAACAATAGTAATACCACTTCAGAGTATTGGTCAATCTTGTTATCATAAAACTTAATGAGAAGAAGGGAAGTTGCTATGGAAACTTCGCCTGCTGTTGAGATACAGGTCATTAACTAATCTGTTTCAATGATTTAACTACTAATGAGTGCCATAGGGGGTCGACCGGAATTTTTGGCTGGGATTTCTTGGCATGCTCACGGCGAGTTTCTGGAATAACCTTACGATGAGTTTCTGGAATAGCCTTACGGTGAGCTTCTGGAATAACCTTACGACGAATTTCTGGAATAACCTCACGATGAGTTTCTGGAATAACCTTACGGCGAGTTTCTGGAATAACCTTACGCTTCGTAATGATGTGTATATGACCAGCCAGTTTGCTTGTTTGTTTTTGTTTTGTTTTGTTTTTTGCTTTGTTTTGTTTTTTGGCGAAACTCATAGATAAACATTCACAGCATATCCCACCTCCCATATAAAAAATTGGTTAATCCCTATACGACGATTCCGTGATAAGACGTTCTCCTGACTTGGAGGAAGAATTCGTACCACCGATCACGTGACTTCATAACAAATCTAGGCATTTTTAGCAGTAGACACTGCAGGTAGAAATGGATCGAAGAAAACGATCTCAAAAGTCATCCAGCAAATATTGGTGCGTGGTTCCGGGGTGTACATCTGACAGCAGGAAGAAACCCAATCTGGAAAAATATGTAACATTTATCCCATTTCCGACAAAGTTGAAAGACCACAGGCCATTTTGAACTACAGATGCCTAGATTTTAGTCACGTGGTGATGGAAATCACATGACGGTATTATCTGAATACCAGTATCCCGGAACCGACGTATTGCTTCTATAACAAAAATACGCATTTCTATTATCGAATTTAATTGAGCCAATCGTAACTACTCGGCCATTCTCGCTACCTTTCAAATAACCTCGTACGTAGTAGGCGGATAAATATAACTACTTTTCACATGTCAGTTACATGAAAGTTTGATAAAGTTATATTTTAAATAATTTTCTATATTTCAATTATTTTCATGGATAAAAGTTAAAGTTTTAATTAGTTTTGCATGATTAGATTTTACTTAGTATGTCTTCCATATTGGATTTCCGTGGACTATATTTTTGTGCAGCTTAGCTTCCGGCAAACAATTTAAGAAGAATGTCTACTATCTACGTACGAGGTTATTTGCAGGGTAGCGAGAATGGCCGAGTAGTTACGATTGTAATTGAGCTTGACATACATTTAAATATATATTGAATGGAAGTTTCGTATCCGACAAAAAGGCAGTGTCCGTTTAATTAATACAAATTAAAAAAACAATTTTGAAAATGGCGAAGAAGAATAAGATGATCGTTTGCTGTGTGTGCAGAACAAATTGTCTAAGATGGTGTTGTACAACATTTTGGATATTAAGTGGAGTTTTTCTTGTTCTCGGAGCAGAGTTCTCACATAGCACATACTGTAAACAAAATGGCTACCTACCAATTATTTTACCAATAGTTGCCGCCGTTGCTTTTTTTGTTGCTGGGATTTGTTGTCGATGCATGTGTACAGGAAGTAATAGCCCGTGCTGTGTATGTTTTACAATTTGTTTTTCTATTCTTTGGATAACAGCTGGAATAGTTTGTGTGACTTTCGCATTTAAAGCAGTCATGGATGATTGCAACCATGACATTATTGTTAACTCAATGTGTATAGCGAGTTCTTTAGTAATGCTCGTTGCTGGGTGTGTCACCGGTGATCTGGGAATACAGGTTTTAAATAGATGTAGAGGGAGTGGGAGAAGGAGGAGATATAACCATGTGTAAAAGTGAATGGACGTTCCAAACAAAGAAAGTACTATAATATTAAACCCTATTTAACATCAGGAATGGTGTAATATACTGATTCTACGAAATACACATTTCTACTTTCGGTTTCACATTAATACCTGAGTTTTCTCGGTTCACATCTATGTAATATTTTGTGTAAAGAGATATATATAAATAACTATTTGTATCACAGTATAAGGCATGTTCGCCGTGATGTCACAGGCTTGAGAATTTACCTGTGTGGTTGGCAGGAAATCAAAAATTTCGCTTGTCTTTCAATGAAGGCTCAACTTTAAATTGTCATTATTATTTTGTTATTTACGATAATTTAATAATTCTTTCAGAAATGAAAATTATATAGCAACAATTAATTCACATCGAAGGTTTGATAAAAATATTCAGAATAAAAAGCCGGATTGGATATTCAATCTTGTTTTATTTAGTTTTGAAGCGTAAAAATGCATTATTTCATATTAATAATTCAAACCTAGTTTTGTGAGTTAATAAATATTGAAAGAAAAATGAAATTGAAAGAGAAATGGTTTCAGTTTTTAAAATTTTGCTTTAAATAATTAAAAATATAGTAAAACAATAAAAAGTTGTTTGAGTAGTTTTAGAATTATTGTTCAATCATTATTTGTAGTTTCAGAATTGTTGTTGTTCAAATATTATTTGTAGTTTTAGAATTGTTGTTCAAATATTATTTGTAGTTTTAGAATTGTTGTTGTTCAAATATTATTTGTAGTTTTAGAATTGTTGTCGTTAAAATATTATTTGTAGGTTTAGTATTGTTGTTGTTCGTTCATTATTTGTAGGTTTAATATTGCTTATAATTACCCCAAAAAAATCAAGTAATTTAAAAATTTTAGCCGATTAAAAAGATGCAAATTTTTTGTGGTTATATCACATTTAATAGAAGATCATAGTTCAATAAGTTTATAATTAATAAAAGACATTGCTTCTTAGTTGAATTCATACATTGTAGTTGTTGTAAAAAAAAGTTAATAGAAGGTCAACTACAAGATATTTCTTCCATATTAAACTTCAAAAATATTTCCTTTGAAAATGGAAAAAAGGCAAAAATTCATTTAAAACATTTGAAATAAGTTTAGTTGATTTTTCTTTCCAATAGACAGTGTAAATGTTCTCTGATATTTCCCTAAAATACAGCATATAAACTGTACATGTATTCTAATAGCATTTGATACTGTAGTCTTTATTTTGTTCTTGAATTATCTTTGGTAATAAATTTTAAAATGTGATGTTGTTTTGAATAATAAACTTTACAATGAATAAAAAAAATCACAGATTTGAATACAACATGAAGATTGTATGTTGGTATGTAATTGACAAACTTTTCACATTTGGTGGGATTGTTCTGAATATGGATGTAATAGTGTCAGCTGGATGTTAAACATTCAGTAATCAATGATAATTAAGTGAAAAGGGATATGGACATTAATAAACATGAGATAACACAAAGTTAAATAAGCAAAGGAACAATGCTTTGGTTGCTGTTCTACATCCCACAGTAAGCGTAGGCTCTTCAGTGATCTTAACTCGTAGCCTACAGTAGATTGACCGTAAGACGGACTCTAGCCTGAAGTTGAGAGGTACTCTTTGCTTCTAGCCAATCAACACTAAATCTGGTCTTTTTTCATATTCCTAGATGTGGGTCGATCAACAAGATTACACAATACAGGTGTGAAGTAATCTTACAAATACTGTCATAACAGTGCCCGACATAACAAAGTAACACATACAATGAATACATTTACAAACAAGAAACAACTACAGGGCTCTCATCAAAATATTTGTAAGAAAACTAGACACATCTAATACAATTTGTAGTTTCATTCTGATGAGACATCCAATATGGCTACCATAGGATGGCAGTTTTTGATTGGTTGAAATATTAAAAAAATATTCTAAGAAACCACTGGGTCATTTCATTTGAACTGAAAATTTGCAGAAATGATCTGAGGTTGTTCTTAATATAGAGTAATCATTTTGTTAAAATCTTATGTCCATCACAGTGATTACATGTTCATAGGAGCCTCTGATTCTATGTCTTCCAATGTGTAACGGCCCAAATGAGTTAAAGGAGAACAGCTAATAAAGTGTGGTTAAACATGTTATGGTTCTATAACTACAATGATGAACAAAAGAACCTTCCCTACACAAAGAAACACTTCAACTCAATTATCAATCAAATTAAACTTTGGCATCAATTGCGCCCATGATTGCTTTTTGGAAGAAAAGCAACTTGTTGCTATATTTGTGATAAACTGTATCAGTGGTTTGCACAGGTCAGTGGTTTTCTCCGGGTACTCGGGCTTCATCGAACAATAAAACAAACCGCCACGATATAACTGAAATATTGTTGAAAGTGACGTTAATGTGAAGGGAATGTGCACTACTTCTGATGATTTTGGTAAATAAAGAATGTTTAATTGAAATGAGTATTTGTGGTAACGAGTGCTGATCGAATACTAGGACTACTATAAAATACTACTTTTGGAGCAGGCACCGCTCATCCTCCCAGAGCACCCGCTCCCTAGGACTACAATAAAATAATACTTTTGGAGCAGGACCCGCTCATCCTCCCAGAGTACCCTCCCTAGGACTACTATAAAATACTACTTTTGGAGCAGGAACTGCAATCAGCACCGCTTCAGGTTTTAAGTGGGATCCGTTTTGCTCTATCTTTAGTTTTGTGTGTAGTGATTCACATGTTTTGTGTGTAGTGATTCACGTGTTTTGTGTTTAGTGATTCACGTGTTTTGTGTGTAGTGATTCACATGTTTTGTGTTTAGTGATTCACGTGTTTTGTGAACATGTAATTGTTTGTACAATGTATTTTCGTCTTTTGTTTCTCTTGTTTGGTTATTGTATGTCCAACAATTTACGACTTCTAATTATTTAATACCACTTTGTCATCTCTAAACTTTTCTGGTAGATATTGTAGTCTGATGAATACAATTTTGGACTTTAAATAAGGGTAATAACAAAATTACCGAACACCGAGCAATCTTATAAAGAGAAAGTCAAAAGTCATAAATCAATAAACAGACAAAATCAGTCAACAACCGGAAAACTGGGAAAACCGCAATGGTCCTGACTTGGTACAGGCATTTCTAAAGAAATGGTGGATTGAATCAGATTTTACGGCACCAAACCTCTCGCTTTCATTACGGTTCAAAGGTTCCGGTTGTCACTATAAGATCAGATAAGATGAGATAAGAAAACTTATTTGAATTCGGTTTTTATATAACAATAAACACAAGCTCTTAGGAGATTTTTACCGAATTTAAAGAAAACTATAACAGCATTTATAACAATACTGGAACAAAATAGGTAAAATAGTAGTCAACACAGTACTAAATTCAGTTAGGAGTGTATCTAATATATCTCGTGAACCATCTCCATCAATAACTATGAGTCCTTTGAAGTATTTTAATTACGACAGTAAATGTCAAAAATACTGTAGTAGATCGTAGGGTGATGGGTGCTGAGGAGTACCGAACAGCACCCATGATGCACCACTACGATATACGATACGCCATTGAACAGACATGAGACATAGCAGACGACTGAAAGGATACTTATCACAGTAGACTGTCAGTACATAATAGATTGGTAAGTAGTGCCAATTTATAACAATGGCGCTGCGACTTAAAACGAACTTCGTAGGGGATATTTTTAGGGAAATTGTTTTGTAAAGCGGTTTCTTTTTGAAACCGCAACTCCGCCATCTTGAATTTTGACTGCAACAGGTCTTGGCACTTTAAGGAGAAATTGGCCTGGGTTAACGCTTGGGGGTTTCAAGGTCAACTTTATAGGAAATTTCAAGGTTAAGGAAAAGTGCACAATTCTTTCAGCGAACCAGATTTGTACACTAGTCCGCTTTTGTTTTGTTTTGTTTTTTCCGGGGCGCGAATTTGGGTTGCCAGTCAAGATTCAGGGGGTTTTGATATTTTTTTTTGTATTTGTTGCCCGTGGCAAGGGGGAGAACTCCCTGCCGACCCACGTGCAAACCCCAAATTCGCGCCCCGGAAAAAACAAAACAAAACAAAAGCGGACTAGTGTACAAATCTGGTTCGCTGAAAGAATTTGCACACACGCATACACAAACCAAATAAACACGGGCTGTTGTTTCTTTGAGAGATGTCGCGAGTTTTCATCAACTTTGTCCCATCGAGGAGCTGATGACACTACCGGGAGTGGGGGCAAAGGCTGCCGACAAGATTTTAGATATTAGGAGGCAAATGAAAATTTGCAGTTAGAAGATTTAAGGCATGTGCCCTATCTTAAGTTAACCCCACAGCTAGTAAGATGTTTGGATTTCCCTGTTGCAGGAGGGGGAGGGGTTAAGGGAGTGGAGAGGATCCCTAGATGATAGCCATAAGGAGAGCGTCAGGTCCAGGTCACCCACAGGGATTGGGGACAACAAGCCCGGGGCCCACCAAAAGCAGAAAAGCCCTATCAGTTTAAGCAGGAAGTGGAGTGGTGGCAAAGGTCACAGTCACCGGAGAGATTTGAGGACGACTATGGCGAGCTAGATTCAGCTTTCATGGAGAAACAGGCTCCGGAGGGTGAGGACAGGGGATATTTTGAGGGTCCTGGGGGAAATCCGGGTGAAACAGCTCCGTGACAATCAAAGTCGCCATCAGTGCGGAGAGTGCGTCGCGATGATTTTGAGTTGGATTCGAGCCGCGAGGAAAGGGACCTGGCATACGTTCACGATTCCCAAAATAGGACCGCAGGCCTGGGGTATGCACCCCCCAGGGGACAAGGTCCCCTTCATCGTAGGGCCCTATCTAGGCAGAGGTGGAATGAGGTGCATGATAATAGTAGATACATGAACGGACCGGGAATGCAGGCCTGTGTCACGACCGATAGGGAGCATTATTGGCAAGATAGGGGTGTCGTTAGTCCCCTCCTAGAACTACTGGAGGGGGTGGAATAGAGACCAAAGTACCCCCTGACTAGGGAGAGTAGAGATAGAGCAAGGTACACCCCGGGAAGAGAGCAGGAAAAACCCCTAGAGGCCTCAGCAGGAGAGAGGAGTACGAGGGAAAAGGGACAAGCCCGCTCGAGAGGGGGGACTTTGAGGGCCCAAGAGGGAGGAACCTATATACCCCCATGATATCAGATAGTGGGTGTAGACCCAAGTATACCACGAGAAGAGAGCCCGAAATCCCGAGAGACTACGGAAGAAGGGGAGAGGAAAAGTTTTAATTTGCCCAAATCCCTGAAGTTTGAGGGGAAGTCTAACTGGAAAGCGTTTTATGCTAAGTTCTCCCAGTATGCAGAGGTGAGCGAGTGGACGGAAGATGAATGCAGAAACCAGTTGTGCTGGTGCCTGGATGGGAAAGCCAGCGATTAATATGCCCTAATGGTGGAAAGGAATCACGACATGGCCTATAAGGACCTGATAAGCAAATTAGAAAAACGGTTTGGGTTCAGGAAACTTCCTGAAACAGTACAGGTACAATTCAGTAATGCGCGCCAGACTCCGGATGAGCTCCTGGAGGACTGGGCGGACCGGGTATTGTCATTGGCCACCAGGGCCTTTAGGGAGTTGCCAGAGAACCACAGGTACCAACAAACGGTAGTGAGGTTCTGTCAGGGGGCCGCCGATAAGGAAGCCGGAAACTATGCATCCGATATCTGGCCCTCGACCATGGATGATGCCATTGATAAAATGCGATGGCATCATCACAACCATCAGGCTATTTATGGGCGCACTCCTCGCAAAGAGGTGAAGCAGGTGTCCCCAGGACCCTACAACGGCAGGGTAGACGGTGGGGAAGCTAAGGTCTGCGTTGTAGGGGTGAACAGGGGAGAGGAGATAAGTCTGAGGAGGGAGGTGGGGAAGATCAAGTCCAACCTTGCAGCACTCTCAGCTCAAATGGCGACAATGATGGAGGAGTTAAAGAGGAGTCGTGCTAGTGGGTATAGAGCGCCATCTCGGAGTCGTACCCCAGAAGGGACGACAAACAGGGATGTTACCACTGTGGGGAAATGGGGCATTTCAAAAGGGAGTGCCCAAAATACTTGGGATCGCCGAAGATGGAAAAACGAGTGTCTTTCCAGGAAACTAAGGGGGCTTTAAACTACACGGGGGCAACTCGTGAGGCCTGAGCCCGCCCCGTAGTATCAATGTATAATGTCTCGAGGGATCGGTGGACGGCGAAGAGGTAAATAAAGTAGTGGCACCTCCCATCTTGAAAAGAGGGGGGAAAGGAACCAAGGGACAGCCCTCTTTGGGGAACTGGGACGTTGGGAAGCCCGCCAATTAAACCCCCTCCAGGTACTATGATTCCGGAGGGAAGGGGCGAGGTTCAGAACCCTGAGGTTCATCCAGAAACGGGGATGAAAATCTCAAAGGTGGCCAGCATGGAGAGGCTCAGCATGGGGGGGGGGGGTCGGGTCGTCGATTGTAGAGTCTGCAGATGAGGGGGAAGGTAATTTGGGGGAACCCCAATCTTGGAGGGGGCAGCAAGATCCTATCTAGGATATGGGTCCTCAGGTGAGGAGTCCTCCGAGGAGGAGGAAGGCACCCTAGTGGGAACGGACATGGAAAAGTCCATGGGGGAAGAGCCTGCCCAGGGACAAGAAGGGACCTCAGATAGAGTGCAGGGGTCAGACAAGATCGATTCGGAGGGGGGAGTCGATAGAGTGGTATTACCTCCCATATTGAAAAGAGTGAGGGGGAGGAACAGAGGGACAGTCCCCTTCGGGCTACTGGGGAGTGGGGGAGCCATGCAGAAGGCCAGCTGAAAGGCACCGGCCCGGCATTGAAACCCCCTCCGGGTACAAGGAGTCCGGAGGGGGGAGGCGGGGGAAAGATGCTTGTCGGAACCCAGAGTTTCATACAGGAACGGGGATGAGCATCCCCCAAGTGGCCAAATGGAAAGACAAGCCCAGCTGTCGGGTTTTCGGGTAGAGAGTCTACAGCTGAGGGGGATGGGACTCTGATGGTACCCCCAGTCGTCAGGGAGTCGGCAAGGTTTCATTTGGGGTATGGGTCCTCATGTGAGGAAGGAGAAGGCACCCCAGTGTGCACAAAGACGGAGGTATCTATGGGGGAGAACCAGTCCAAGGACAGGAAGAGACCTCAATTGCAGAGCAGAGCCCAGATGATGAGAGTGGGGCAGTCCTAGAGGAACCTGAAGGCAAGGGGGAAGGATGTCAGGAACCCCTGAGGGGTGACCAAGCCCTTGTCCCAAGGGGAATGATGTCAGGTGGAGAGATGGACCTTGTTGGGGGAAATAAACCCATAGAGGTACCAGACCCGAAGGACATTTCCACGATGTCAATGGTGACATTCTCTGGACAAAGGCGCAAGGAACCCCTGGTGGGAGACTTGGTCTCGTCGCCGGAGAGTGTGGGGTCAAGTATGGAAAAGAGAGGGGCGCGGTTCTTGGCATGGATATATGTCGCCTAGAGAGATATGGGGCCAGGGAAAATGCAGGATCCGGAACGGGGAACACCGAACCCCTGGTGGGGTACGGGACCCAGTCATCGAAGAATGTTGGGTTGAGCGTGGGAGAAATAGAAGACCAAGTTCCTTACAGAGATACGCATCCTTTCGAGGGAAACTGGAGTCGGGAAAATACAGGGTCTGCGGTGGAAAAGGCACACTAGTTTGGACAGGGAACCAGACTCCCCTTATGGTGAACCGGACCCCTTCCCTTGAAAATGAGAACGTATACGACAGGGACGCGAGTCCTTTAAGTGATCTGCACCAATTGGGGAAAGCAGTAGGTCACGTGTGGCTGAGGTGGGAAATAGGGCACACCACGAGTCTGCTGCCGAAGGCTGTGACACTCTTGTTGAAAGCACAGATCCGGACCCTTTAGATCTGTCAAGGGACCAGGTCCATTCAGAGGGGGAGGAAGTGAAACATGAAGATATGGAGAAGGAGCTCCCAGCGGAAAGGAAATCGACAGGGGACAGTGTGATTATTGTAGAGAAGGGGGAGCGGTGCCAGTCACTCCATCGCCGAGGACGTTGGGATGTCGGGATGCAGACCATCCAAGGGGTGCTCTGTGTGCGGAGGAGACAACTGCAAAGGGACAGGGTCTTATTGTTGGGACCCAGGGGGTGTCTCAGCAGTGAACGAGCATTATTAAATATTGAATGGGAGCAGGTGGGCTGGGGAAGAGGGTCAACGTAGCTTTTGTATCGCACCTATTGGTGTAGGGGGTAAGCAAGTATATGGCTGTAGCCAGTCTTCATGCCTTGGGGGACATGGCCCGTTGGCTCCTCTGGTTGGTCACTTGTTGACCCTTTGACCGGAGGGCTCCTCCGGCCACCTGGCGTGTGGCTACAGCTTGGTTATTGGGACCGGAGGTAGTGTGACACCTCCGGCTAGGATGTTGGCATGGGCCCTGTCCGGGAAGCTGGAGAGTAAAATGTGTTGTCATGATTTGTCCAAACGGAAGCATTGCTTAAGGGTTTATAGAGATATGTGTAATGTAAGCTCGGCCGTGTGGTTCTCATGTGTGTTATAGAAGCACGAGTCAAGGTGTGTGCTTGACTAAGTCTGGGAGCATCCGCTACGGGGAAAACAATGTCTTACGGAATCAATGGGTTCTTGGAGACTAATATTTAATTGTGGCTGGTTAGAATGGCAAAGTAACTGTCTGTGCTTTGTACAGCGTCATCTGAGGTGTAACATACGGAATTTACTAGCCATATGCCTCCTAGAAGCGCTGTGTCATAATTATGAGATTTTAGCTATCTTGTAGGTTAAGGAACTTTGATTTTAGCTATCCTGTAGGTTTAGGATTATCAGATTTTAGCTATCTTGTAGGTTTAGGATCACCAGATTTTAGATATCTTGTTTAGGATTATCAGATTTTAGCTATCTTGTAGGTTTAGGATTATCAGATTTTAGCTATCTTGTAGGTTTAGGATTATCAGATTTTAGCTATCCTGTAGGTTTAGGATTATCATATTTTAGCTATCTTGTAGGTTTAAGATTATCAGATTTTAGCTATCCTGTAGGTTTACAATCATCAGAGTTTAGCTATCTTGTAGGTTTAGGATTATCAGATTTTAGCTATCTTGTAGGTTTAGGATTATCATATTTTAGCTATCTTGTAGGCTTAGGATTATCATATTTTAGCTATCTTGTAGGTTTAGGATCATCAGATTTTAGCTATCCTGTAGGTTTAGGATTATCAGATTTTAGCTATCTTGTAGGTTTAGGATTATCATATTTTAGCTATCTTGTTGGCTTAGGATTATCATATTTTAGCTATCCTGTAGGCTTAGGATTATCATATTTTAACTATCTTGTAGGTTTATCATATTTTAGCTAGCTTGTAGGTTTATCATATTTTAGCTAGCTTGTATGTTTACGATCATCATATTTTAGTTATCTTGTAGGTTTAGGATTATCAGATTTTAGTTATCTTGTAGGCTTATCATCATCAAATTTTAGCTATCTTGTAGGTTTAGGATTATCAGATTTTAGCTATCTTGTAGGCTTATCATCATCAGATTTTAGCTATCTTGTAGGTTTAGGATTATCAGATTTTAGCTATCTTGTAGGTTTAGGATTATCATATTTTAGCTATCTTGCAGGTTTAGGATTATCATATTTTAGCTATCCTGTAGGTTTAGGATCATCATATTTTAGCTATCTTGTTTAGGATTATCAGATTTTAGCTATCTTGTAGGTTTAGGATTATCATATTTTAGTTATCTTGTAGGTTTAGGATCATCAGATTTTAGCTATCTCACTCACTCACTCACTCCAATTACCATAATATCACGGCCACGCCGCCCCATTTCCGGTTTAAAAACTAGAGGCTAATATGAGTCTGTATTGCTTAACTTACACTAGTATAAAAGAAGTATTGTTATAACTATATTGTGATCGTAACAAATGATAAAATTTTCAATCTTATTTGATCCTGGGATAGATTCATTGGTACATAACTGAATCTTCATGTCATTTTGTAAGAAGGTGTTCAATTCTTTTAGACATTTTTCCAATTACAGCTTATAAGTCATAAGTCATAAGTTTATTGGTTTACCAATCAAGGGCCCACAGGGGGCATATACAATATGAGCATATTAAAATATAATTGTTTTACAACATAAACAAAAAACAGCAATAATGTTTTCACCACTAGTTAAAGCCAAGTCCTAGGTGTGTATTGATCCTTGTAGAAGAGGAGATCAAATGTATCTTAAAATAAAGAATTAGTATGACTACTTGAAGCACCAAGGGTCCATGCCATTAGGATGAACATATGGGCTACGCCAGTTTTGTGACTATACAATGTAGTAACAGTATCAAAAAGCCAACAATAAAAAATATTGATTACAAAATATATTAAGATTCGTTCATTTCATAGGGTGGTCATCAAGCAGGGAGAACCAAGGGACGGTGCCAGTTAACAGACCTGTGACCCATTATAATCACAAGTCTGAAAATATTGTGCTCCCCGCAAGATGGCCAGCCCGTGGATTCATCATTCCATAATTCAAATTATCGAAAAAAATTAAATAAACAAAGACAAAAATAAGGTAAAGTATTTACATCATGGAGTGGCCATCAAGCAGGGATTACCAAGGGACGGTGTCAGTTAACAGACCTGTGACCCAATATAATCACAAGTCTGAAAGTCTTGTGCTCTCCGCAGGATGGCCAGCACATGGAATTCCTAACTCTATTTCAATAATAAAATGAAGTATTCATATCGTGGGTGGTCATCAAGCAGGGAGCACCAGTAGGGACGACTGTGCACACCAAAGGCGCTGACTTGATCCATAGACTACCGGAATTTTATCTATACAAGTTAGAATCTGTATAGCATGAACATGTTGCTTGCATCAAATCGTATAACCTCGGGTTCGTATAAAATAAATAAATAATATTTAAAGAAATGTCTTTATTGCAGTTGATGTTAAATTTTCGATGACAGCGATATGACCCATAGAATCAGACGCCTCTATTTCAATATTTCAACAAACTTGAATATTCGCATTCAAATGACGCTTAATCATATACTGTATATATATATAATATATACATGTCCATTGCTGGTTTTTATGAAGAAAATTTCACAAGCATTTGACCGATGGACCTTAATTTCCCCGTGTTTGCTACGGGGTACGTATTTTCAGGTCTAGTAACGATGTAGTGCCTCTATTTGTGGGTCATGGGTGCACTCCAATACTAGAAATAAGCCCAAGGTAAGAAACAAAATCACTGAAAATGGCGGCGCACTGCTAAATTTCTTATTATTGTCGATTTCCCTGAATTCTGAAAAATAAACGGATGTAATGCACTAACCTTGTGGACCCTCATCAGCTGTTGTGCCACTGGTTTACTGTCGTATTCATAATATTTTGCATATATATCTCCTACGATTTGTTCCCAAGAGCGATTGTCAACAAACCCGGAGATCGACCACTTATCGTCTGTTACTCGGCACGCGATTGGTCAATTCTTTTCCGGAAATTTGTGAGCTACACCTAATTGAAGTTTTCCTAATATTACTACTGGGATCAACCTATACTTAACAATTCCCATCCCGAGCTGTGAAGCAGAAATTTCTTTAGACATTTCGTCTGTTTACCATGACTGAAGAACACTTAACTTATTCATGTATATTGTCTTTAGAAAATGGCAATGCAAGGAAGTTTTCATATGACAAAACTGTTCATGTATGTGAATATGTTAGTAGGAAAAACCCCCAGAAAAAAAGAGTATTTTGTAAAAATGTGTTTCATGTAGGATGTATTCTCATGTGGATAAGATAAAACATATTAACTGAGGTTGCTATGTTTTATTTCATCATTCTATAAGACATCATGCATGTACATGTATATAACGTTTCATTCACGGCTGCCCCCCCTCCATAACTTGCAAGCTATAAGGCAAAATGCTTGTCAATACCAGTGACCTTGACATGTAAGATATCTCAGTAAACCAATTTTAATCAACATTTTAGATGTGGTTAATTTTGTTTTAAACATTTGGTGTACTCGATACATTATGTGATAAAGTTTGTCAGTGACTTGTGACAGGTCGGTGGTTTTCTCCGGGTACATCTGGCTTCCTCCGCCAATAAAACTGACCGTCACGCTATATTTAACTGAAATATTGTTGAAAGTGGCGTTAAACACCATAACCATTACCCATAAAACATATGTGTGATCTACAATGGAACAACCCCATTGTAGAAAATAACAGTGATTACCCATACCTCTTTATTGTAGAGAAAGACCCCACTCTATATAGCTTTCAAGGACTTCGTCCCACCACGCCGTTCTCCGCTATATCAGTTGGGACTCCATGACATTACAAGTGCAGCAAAGCCCTTCGGATCTTGATGGATGTTGCCCTATTGTTGCTGGTTGCAGTTTATAGCAATGTATTGTCAGTCATCCCTGTTAGACCAAGATAAAATTTAACATTGGGTTATATGGAGAGCTCGATGGAGGAAGATTTTTAGGAGAGTTAATACTAATGTAGGAGGAACGATATTAATTAGGCTAATTTAATCTCGTGTTAATTGCCATTTTTTCGCCCACGTCTATCTAATATAAAATCTAGTCATAATAAATCTAATCAAATTCCATTACAAAACAAGTGGTGCGTGTATGTCATCCTCGTAGATCAGAATAAAAAAAACAAAACCAAATACACTGTTTACAAATATTTTATTATACAATGATCTCAATATCCATATGGAATGGTATGAAAGTCTGTAGTGATGATTCTTTTGTCAAATACAATCTTGTAGTCTTTACTTTCAGTTTTTATCACTATTCTACTATTCTTTTGATCTCTTGAAATTTTATGGTCATCAATCAAAGTAATTTTCTTGTCGCCACCAGTAGTTACCAAATCGAGGACGGTGTCGAAATTAATGTCAAGTGCGTTTTTGTAATTAAGCGTTATTCCTCGAACTTTGCACACGGTTTGAATACCCTTGTTGTCCGGTTGATCAAGTTTGTAGCCATAGTTCTTCGGACCACCAGTCACAAAATGAGTTATCGTATTAGTTGGTACCTCGTCCGTCAGATCGCCTAAGTAATCCCCTAAAGAGGGCTTCCATTCGTTTTCGTCTTTAGCGAAAATAATTGAGTCCGTATCAGCGTATAAGGCCCGCTTTTCTAATTTTTCCAAATAACTATACAGTTTTAACCTGGCTTGAGCAGTGGTGTAAGCAGCCAGTACAACATTGGTTCGTCCAGAAGCTTCTACAAATTCGTTTTTGTTTTTCCATCTCATTTCAACAACTTCCAATCTTCCTCGGATCCCTCGTGTATATTATGACATGATGAACAAACGTTGTTGCATCTATGTTGTTCTATATGTTGGTATACTTTGTGACAGGAATGACAGTAGTAGCTACGGTTCAAGAAGGCTGGCATGCTAGTAATAACATCGTAATGTTCATCGTGATGGTAAAGATATATCTTACTCTCTGCCTCTGGTCCTCCGTAAATGATACAATTATCCACATTTCCTTATTGGTACATTGGCTTGATGATGTAGCGTCCGAGCCATCTGTTCTTGAATTTTATATCCTTTGCGTATTCCATCCCAATTTTCCGTTTTATTAAGTCTCGTCTTTGCAGTAACTAGAGCTCTGGCACAGCACAATTCGTCCCTGTTTTGAATACGAATTATGCATTGTTTCTCTGATAAAAATCTATCCAAGTTTACATATTTATGTTTTCTCCCTGCACCGCTAGGCATATCGACATGTGTGATCTCAATTTCCAGTGAACTGTCCAATACGAATTGTTCGTATGACTGTAGAACGCGTTCTATTTCCTTCGGTAATGTTTCGGTAGACAATTGTGCCACTTTCATAAACGGTATCGTTATTGGAAAATCCAACTCTGGACATTGAACAGACATTCTGACGAGATCCTCAGGTTTCATAAATTCTGTTAAATCTTTTATCAAGGATTTGAACAACAATCCAAGCGTTTTCAAGATCTTTGGTAAATCGCGTACTTCTAATTCTTTAAATATCACTTTATAAGTGGTTGATTTTGTTCTAAATTTTGGGATATTGCGCTCAGTAACTACACGTAAATCACAAAATTTATCTGGTGAGTCTTTTTTAGTCAAACGTCGTTTAACTGGAGTTTCATTGACGTTATCACCTTTTCGTTTTAAACCTCGTCCTACTTGGTTATGGTAACGACGCATGTGGAGTTGTAAACTGTCATTTCGTGAGAAGAGAGTTCCACATTCCTTGCACTGATATAGTGACTCGTCTTTATGTCTACCCATATGGCGATCAAGATTGTCCTTCCTTCCAAACTTTTTTCCACATATTTCACATTCATAGCTGGTATAATGGCCTACATCTCGCTGATGTTTCAGAATTAAACTCTTCTTGGAAAATTTCATTCCACAATGTTGACAAGTATGTTCCATCTCTGGCTGTTTGAAACTAAATGAGTACCTGTCGATATAAAATATATTTTTATGTATTGTTACTACCCATAATGCATTGCAGAAGCAATATATGAGGACATATTTCATTTTTTTTTAAATCAGTTAAACAACAACATCACATGCGAGAGGATGGATAAAAACTGTCCAGATTGCCACAAGGAATTTAGTAGGAAAGACATCACGTCTTTCCTACACAGGAGAAACAAACATGGATTAAAACTGACAAAGCAGCAGAATTCACCGCCAACATTAACCATACCACCGCCGCTGCCACAGCAGATAACGCCGCCTCCACCGCCGAAGATCAATTTGTATTTAAACATCATTTCACTGGGATTTTTAGTGGACCTACGTCTTGTGGAAAGACATTCTTAGTGAAAAGAATACTACAAGAGCACATAATAAAACCATGGCCACAAAGAACTATATGGATATACAGGCGTTGGCAACCACTGTATGACGAAATTAGACAAACAATATGGCCAAATGTGGAGTTCTTACAAGGTATACCAGTCGACATAGACAAGGACAGCTATTTAAATCTATCTACTAGAAACTTAATCGTTCTTGATGATGTAATGGCATTGTCGTCCAAAGACGGAAGAATCACAGAACTATTCACCGAAGGTAGTCATCATAGAAATCTGTCAGTTATTGCCATCAACCAAAATCTCTATTTCAGTAAAGATCCAACACAGCGCCGTAATTGTCAGTACATGATTTTATTTAACAATCATATAGATCAACAACAGATAATGACTTTAGCTAGACAGATGTTTCCCGGAAAATCAAGCTATCTCATGGACAAATTGTATGATGCCGTTAGCAAACCATATGGATACTTAGTGTTGAATTTGAAACCAACAACACCAGAACACATGAGACTTCTTTCGAATGTGATTGGAACAAATAAGATATATGACGTCATTTCTCAAAGCGCGGTTATAAAGCCCGATGTCAAAGACAAATTATATTATAACGGAGAGGATTATTCAGCTGAACAGACGTACATAAACATGCCTTCCTGTGATGACTGTGGTGTCGTGTTAGACAGCATGCATGATTTACAAAGACACATAAAAAGTTGGTGTCCAGAAAATTAAACATTGAAGAGAAAACGGGATGATACAGACGACAACGAAGATGGTATTAAGAAAACGAAATGGATGGAATACGAAAGTGAAATGAAAACAGCGACCAAGATGACAGCGAATATACTGTAGATGAAAATGAAGGATACAAAGGGTTGTTGAATGACGCCATTGATGCCGCAAAATCACGTTTTGGTGAAAAGTATGATAAATGTGTGGAAGATGGTATGGATGAAAACGAAGCTTGTCAACAAAGTAATGACGACATAACACGTTTCGTTCAAAAGGAGTTTTACAAACGTTACACAACCTATTTAGAATTGGCTATACACCTGGAAAAGAGTAACGTACACGAACAGATCGTTCATAAAATCCAATCATTGGTTGATAATGACGTCAACCAAGACAAAGCCATCAAACGTACTCTTAGGAAAAGCCGTGTATATTTTGAAGATTTGTTAAATGACGATTACTTTGAAATTAATGATAAAAGCGAAGCGACATCTGAGGAGGAGGATTCCGAGGACGATGCATAAAAGTATTTAAATAATTGCAACTTGTATATTTTTCAAAAGGACAGTTGTTTGCAGACATGTTAACGTGGCAAGCATATTTAAAGGAAATTTATTACGACCCTTCAAATCCGGCTAGTTTTTCTGGACCAGATAACTTGCTTCAATACGTAAAGAAACATGGAAAGTATGACATATCGAAATACAAAATCAGAAAGTGGTTACAAAGTCAGGAATCATACAGTACCCAACGTCCGTATAGACGTCCTCAAAACAGAACAAATATCATTGTCGCTGGAATAGACGATCAATGGAGTATGGATTTATATGATATGATTAAGTACGCCAAATATAATGATGGTTATAAATATATCTTAGTTGTAGTAGATGCATTCTCCAAATATCTATGGCTACGCAAACTTAAGGATAAAACCGGTGAATCAGTCGCATTAGCATTATTGGATATATTCAAGGGATCTAGGAGACCAAATAGAGTGAGGAGCGACATGGGACAGGAATTTCGATCAAGGAAAGTTCAGGCCGTCTTTAAAGAGAATAACATCCGCCATTTGTATTCAACGAACGAAATTAAATCAAGCATATCGGAACGAACAATCAAAACCTTGAAATCTCGAATCACGAGATACATGACATATAAACAAAACTATAGATACATCGACAAATTACAGAGTTTTGCAGATAGTTATAATCAGACCCATCATCGAACGATCGATACAGAACCTGCTAACGTTACCAAACTGAACGAAGAAAGTGTCAGGTTATCTACATACTTCTCAAAACCTCATAAAGAACAATCTAAATCGTGGAGATTTAAGTTTAAAATTGGAGATCACGTGAGGATAACACATCTAAGGAACGTATTTACAAGGGAATATGATCAGAGATGGACTGGAGAGGTGTTCACTGTATCGAAAAGATTTTGGAGAAGCGGTGTACAGAATTAAGGATTACGACAATGAAGAAATAACAGGAACCTTTTACCAGTCCGAACTGCAGAAAATAAACATAAGTGAGGATCAAATGTGGAAGTTGGAGAAGATTTTGAAAACAAAAGGAACGGGACAGAATAGACAATATTTTGTTAAATTATTACATTGGCCTAAAAAATTCAATTCGTGGGTAAAAGCCAGTGACATTGAAAATATTTGATCTTTTGAATATATGTATATCTATTAAAATATTTACTGTCAGTTTCTTAATAAAACTTACTATACGTTATTCGCTTTTGGTTATTTCATGATCCCATAAAATACCATTTGCAGGGTCTGTCGTGGTTTCTTAGTTACTAGAAAAATGACAGACGACTTAACAATACATGTACAAGTATATCAACATCTTGTAAACATTTCTTCAATTAACACACTTACATTTACACAATAAAATACATCCTTATATGAAGTTTGTAAAGCATAATATATTCCTATATGAAGTCTGCTTAAGAACTTAATTCATGGTTTTCCATGTCCCATCAAGTATTCTGTCACCAGAATTCCTGGCTGGCACTTCCAATAATGAAGTCCGTATGAGCTATAAAGCCAGAGAAAATTCACCAGTAATAGCGGGGAGATATCCATATATATGCTATTTCTCTGTTAAAGCTGCCATGGTTATCACTCTATACCGGTTACGCCGAACTCATACGTATGAACTAGCCTCAGACTTATAAAATTCTAACTACATGTACATGTATGAAATTACCTTAAAAAATCCTTGCGTAGATTCTGGGTTTGGACTTTCTCAAATACCTGTCGAAGTTGGCTTGTCGTCCTCTTATATATAGTGCTATATGGTACAATCCGATCTCAATTGGTGTACAGGTTTGAATTTTTTTCATACAAAATTAGGTAAATTGTGTATTGGAGGTAAATAAATTATTACTAATTTACAATAATGATTAGAAAACAATAAAAATATACTTTAATTACAATTAAGATATTCCATCATCAATAACATATTTGTAATAACAGCCTTTCATCCCTAAAAAATAAAATCGTCCATGATTGAAAAAAAATACTCGATATCAGTTTGAATATGACCGCCCCGCTAACAAAACGTCATTTAAAGTTTTCCTCTCATTTGATTTTATAGTTTATATTATTACTGTGAATGAATCTTCAACCATTGTTTTCATAATTATTTATCAAACAAAAACGGAAATTTAATAAATGGAACGAGTATTTAAGAAGAATCAAAATGGCCTTTTACAGTTTGTTGTGCAATACTCTGTCCCTTCGCATACACTCATGTGTACAATTTTACGTCACTCAGGTAAACACATATGATCTAAAAATAGTTACTTCTAGACTGTTCTATATCGATCGTATTTATAATAAGTGTATTTGTCTTTGTTGTTTTTTTATTCTGATCTACGGGGATTACATATACGCACCACTTGTTTTTTAATGGAATTTGATTAGATTTATTATGACTAGATTTTATATTAGATAGACGTGGGCGAAAAAATGGCAATTAACACGAGATTAAATTAGCCTAATTAATATCGTTCCTCCTACATTAGTATTAACTCTCCCAAAAATCTTCCTCCATCGAGCTCTCCATATAACCCAATGTTAAATTTTATCCTGGTCTAACAAGGATGACTACTATTGTCTACTGTATTAATCACGATTGTTATATTTATGTAACTGCCCCTTGTGGGACCATGATTGGATTAATAAATATTTGATATTTGATATTATGATTTGGTTGCGAAGAGGCCCCCAATACAGTTCAAGCTTCAAGGTCCAAAAATGTAAGTCCGTCACCGCTCAAACCCACGACAGGGGCGGATTCNTGCTATATTCGCGTATATTGTTGTTATATACGCGTATATACCCAAAATTCAAGTATTAACGCGTATATAACAACAATATACGCGTATATGTTGATAATATACGCGTATGTAATATTATACGCGTATCAGTTCAGGGGCGGATCCAAAATTGGAAAAAATATGATTTTTTTGCGTCAAATCGTGATTTTTCACACGAAATACCCCAGAAATTCTGGATCCGTCCCTGCAGTTATCGCGTCAATGACATGAACGGGCACTCGTATCTGGGTATAATTTTTTTTACCAGAAACAAGTGCCTGTGAATTAAACGATCCTTCTGAATTAAAAACAAAAAAAAACAAAAAAATAGAAAGATACATTTGCACAGAATAGTTATTGGTATTGATTCAGGATATTGTAGCCCTACCTCTCTCCAAACAAGAGAATCCAAGGTAAAAATTGATGTTTTTTTCTCTCTCCATTTTTATGTGGAACGTTTTTTGTTCATCTGATATTGACGTGGTTTTGGCGTTAATTTCTTAAGAAAATCCATTTCAGAAATATGTTTTACGTTATTATGTAACTGTTATCGTTTTGACATCAAAGTGAAAAAATAATTTCAAAATTTAATTAAAAAAAATTTTCATCCAATTTTAATACACGCCAATTCAATCTCGCACAAATGAATGACATAACAGGGTCGTTACCGTGGCGGGTGTCCATATTTTAGCATAAGTCAAAACAGGCATAAATTTTCCACATGCAG
>MJUT01053514.1:87455-98847 GCA_002080005.1 Gigantidas platifrons
ATATATATATATATACGCGTATATTGTTGCTATATTCGCGTATATTGTTGTTATATACGCGTATATACCCAAAATTCATTTAAAGTATTAACGCGTATATAACAACAATATACGCGTATATGTTGATAATATACGCGTATGTAATATTATACGCGTATCAGTTCAGGGGCGGATCCAAAATTGGAAAAAATATGATTTTTTTGCGTCAAATCGTGATTTTTCACACGAAATACCCCAGAAATTCTGGATCCGTCCCTGCAGTTATCGCGTCAATGACATGAACGGGCACTCGTATCTGGGTATAATTTTTTTTACCAGAAACAAGTGCCTGTGAATTAAACGATCCTTCTGAATTAAAAACAAAAAAAAACAAAAAAATAGAAAGATACATTTGCACAGAATAGTTATTGGTATTGATTCAGGATATTGTAGCCCTACCTCTCTCCAAACAAGAGAATCCAAGGTAAAAATTGATGTTTTTTTCTCTCTCCATTTTTATGTGGAACGTTTTTTGTTCATCTGATATTGACGTGGTTTTGGCGTTAATTTCTTAAGAAAATCCATTTCAGAAATATGTTTTACGTTATTATGTAACTGTTATCGTTTTGACATCAAAGTGAAAAAATAATTTCAAAATTTAATTAAAAAAAATTTTCATCCAATTTTAATACACGCCAATTCAATCTCGCACAAATGAATGACATAACAGGGTCGTTACCGTGGCGGGTGTCCATATTTTAGCATAAGTCAAAACAGGCATAAATTTTCCACATGCAGTTGACCGATGGACCTTAATTTCCCCGTGTTTGCCACGGGGGTACGTATTTTCAGGGCTAGTAACGATGTAGGACCTCTATTTGTGGGTCCTGGGTCAGTAGTATATGGGTACAGCTCAAGTCGTATTTGAGGGGGATCTACCGGAAGTCACGTGACCGGAAGTGACGAGACCTAAGGTGACGTCAGTCACGTGACCGGAAGTGACGTCAGTCACGTGACCGGAACCGGAAGTATGTTCTCTAATGTACACCAACAGAATAACTATAACCATTGATTTATATACAGTATACACATATTAAATCAACATAAATCCTACCGGACTCTGTTGTCCGCCATTTTGAAAACCGGACTCTATTTACATATTATCTTGTATATATGAATATTTCCACGTTACTTACTATTTTATTCCATCTTTGATAAAATACCTATAGATAAACACATATACAATAATAATCAATCATTAAATGTACATAATACATGCTGTAAATCGACGATATTCCTACCGGACTTTATATCCGCCATTTTGAATCTATGAACGATTGTCGATCACATTGTATATTTCAATAAAAACCTATTATTTATTATTTATTTTGTTAGAAATTATAAGAAATATATCAAAAACAACCAATACCACAGGAATACATCATTTAATACACGTATAAACTAATATTTTGCCTCCGGACTCTACCGGACTCTACCGGATTCTGTTTAGTGGTACCGATATATAGTATATGATTAAGCGTCATTTGAATGCGAATATTCAAGTTTGTTGAAATATTGAAATAGAGGCGTCTGATTCTATGGGTCATCGATAATTTAACATAGACTGCAATAAAGACATTTTTTAAATATTATTTATTTATTTAATACGAACCCGAGGTTATACGATTTGATGCAAGCAACATGTTCATGCTATACAGATTCTAACTTGTATAGATAAAATTCCGGTATTCTATGGATCAAGTCAGTGCCTTTGGTGTGCACAGTCGTCCCTTGGTGTTCCCTACTTGATGACCACCCACGATATGAATACTTCATTTTATTATTGAAATAGAGTTAGGGATTGCATGTGCTGGCCATCCTGCGGAGAGCACAAGACTTTCAGACTTGGGATTATATTGGGTCACAGGTCTGTTAACTGGCACCGTCCCTTGGTGATCCCTGCTTGATGGCCATCCCATGATGTAAATACTTTACCTTATTTTTGTCTTTGTTTATTTAATTTTTTCGATAATTTGAATTATGGAATGATGAATCCACGGGCTTGCCATCTTGCGGGGAGCACAAGATTTTCAGACTTGTGATTATATTGGGTCACAGGTCTGTTAACTGGCACCGTCCCTTAGTTCTCCCTGCTTGATTGCCATCCTATGAAATGAACGAATCTTAATATATTTTGTAATCAATATTTTTTATTGTTGGCTTTTTGATACTGTTACTACATTGTAGTCACAAAACTGGCGTAGCCCATATGTTCATCCTAATGGCATGGTCCCTTGTTGCTTCAAGTAGTCATACTAATTCTTTATTTTAAGATACATTTTATCTCCTCTTCAATTGTTACAGGGATCAATACACACCTAGGACTTGGCTTTAACTAGTGGTGAAAACATTATTGCTGTTTTTTGTTTATGTTGTAAAACAATTATATTTTAATATGCTCATATTGTATATGCCCCCTGTGGGCCCTTGATTGGTAAACCAATAAACTTATGACTTATGACTTATAAGCTGTAATTGGAAAAATGTCTAAAAGAATTGAACACCTTCTTACAAAATGACATGAAGATTCAGTTATGTACCAATGAATCTGTCCCAGGATCAAATAAGATTCAAAATTTTATCATTTGTTACGATCACAATATAGTTATAACAATACTTCTTTTATACAAGTTAAGCAATACAGACTCATATTAGCCTCTAGTTTTTCAACCGGAAATGGGGCGGCGTGGCCGTGATAGTATGGTAATTGGAGTGAGTGAGTGAGTGAGTGAGTGAGTGAGTGATGTTTAACGCCAATTCAGCAATTTTTCAGCTATATCATGACAAGAGCAATTTCATTTTCAATGAGATGATGATGAGGTTTTTATAGTGCTAGCTCACTGAAACAGCAGTAGACATGCCGCTCCACTAGGACACATTATTCTGATTCCGAGCCAACCAGTCTGCTCTTTTTCCTTAATGATGCGTGCATAGCGGACAAGCAACAAATACCAATTTTATAGTCTGGTTTGATCCGACCGGGGCTCGAACACACGATCTACCGCACTCGAGGCGAGCAAGCCATCGGCATCGATGTGGTTGTATGGTAATTGGATTTACAATATTAGTACCTATGCAATCAGTACATATAACCTCTGAAGTTGTGAGTTCGAACCCTGGCCAGACGAGGTATACTAGTACTCGATACATTATGTGATAAAGTTTGTCACAGCGACAGGTCGGTTGTTTTCTCCGACGGCACTCCGATTTCCTTCACCAATAATACTGACCGCCACGATATAACTGAAATGTTGTTGAAAGTGGCATTAAAGACACCAGAGCTCTAACCCTAACCCTAAACGGGAAAGACTCGGTAGATGTGTGTTAATACTTAGCATATAATGCACATACAATTCCTGTGTAAATTTTTGCTGGAAAAATATTCACGAAACTAACTCGGGGGGACCAACCGGTTAATCGAGAAAAGTCGTTCCTGTACGATTGTTATTCGGGTTTTTTGATTCGTGAACGATTCGGTTACTAGTTCGTGTACGATTATTTTGAGGACATGATTCCTTGACGGTAAGCCTCAATTATTACTAATTAAGGAAACAATTATTAATTATCTCTTCGCAGTTCCCTTCCTTTAATGTATATCTTTGATGGTGTATGCTCCAAAACTTTTGTTGATATAAACCTTGCGTGAAATGTGGTCAGAAAGTCTAAAAAGCATTGCATCAAAATGTCACAAGAACTATAATATTCCTATATTCATACATTTACACTTTTTTATGACTGAAACATCACTTTAATGGAAACATTCTTCTATATAAACTTCATAACAGACTTTCATTTTTCAATAAAGGTAGATGTCACTCTTTTTTGTTTTCAGAGTTTCCATTTTCTAGCAAAAAACGCAAATTTTCTAATAAAATAAACATTTTATAACAGAAAATAAATTTGAACTTCGAAGTTAATTTATCTTATATTTACTTTTCGTGAGAATTCTTATTTTAAGCAAAGATATAGTTTCCTTTTTGCATATTTCCAATTTTTTGTTCGTGAACGAACGTGTTATTGAAAAATATGGTCGTGTACGATGTATTAACATTTTTGCAGACTTTGGCTTTTGTGTGTTCCATTTGTGGAAAAGCATATTCAACCAACCAAAAATTGGCGCGACACAGTGAAACACACCAGGATCAGATTTCGGCGTGGAAAGTTCTTTTAGTACGATCTGGTTTATTTGGTGTTGTCTCTATATCATTTTTGCTGTTTTCTGAAACTTGACAGTTTTTCCAGTAATGTTTTTTTCGGGTAATTATTTTCTTCTTGAAACAGGTTTTGGAAGTATAATCATGGTTTATCTGCAAACATATAAATTATGCATACTTACTTTATTATGTAGGTCTACGGTTCTTTGGCTTTCACCTTTTGGTAATTTTGGCTATATTTTGTTCATAATTTTTGACTTATTATTTGGGTTTCCAGACTTTTGGCATTTAGCTCTGCTGACGAGGAATTATTTTCCGAAATGGCCATCCAAGACATCAAAATTGGTATAGATTTATTTTTTTCTACATGCAAAAGTTATTGTCAGGCAATGAGTGGTACATCAATTGTTTAACTTTTTATTAAAACTGGTTATATGTGTTCATTTGGTAATCCAAACATTTCCTTCTATTTCGGATTTTCATAAAACTAATAATAAACATTATGGCGGGAAAATTTTCACATACTTTTTTTTACTGCATAATGGAACCAAATATTTGCGTGTTAATATCTACAAAAGGCATTTTGAGCCATAGCATCATATACATACATGTAAGGGCTCCTGAATATATTTCAGTCAACTTTTTTGTTTAAATTACATTTCAATTATTGACTGGTTTTATAGGGAAGACATTTTGGCGAAAATTTTCCCGTACTTTATTATGATTGTTCCAGTATTGCAGGAGTTATTGACCTTTTCGTGGTATTTGCTGTGTGTGGGGGGTATTAGTTAGCCTTTGGCTTACAGTTTTAGTTTGAGGTCGCATGTGTTTCAGTACTCAACATAATATTTTCTTAAAATGGATGTGTACTTACAATTGGTGTTGCCTGATTCTTACAAAGAATAGTACATACAAATATATTCATGAATGTCTATTAGTAATTACATGTACTTAGAAATAGGTTTTCGATGACGCAAAACACCGCTAATTATATCTTACCGCGCTCATATTTCATGAGACACACTTATAAAAAGCAACATTAGAAAATAATTCATTTAAATTGCTAAGAAAAATGCAAGTATCTTATATTGAGTAATCGTTCACGAATATCGATCACGAACAAGAAATTTTTAACCTGTTCGTTCACGAACAAAAAAATGAAAAAAAATATAATTTTCCCATCATATTTTGCATTTTTTGTGAAAAATGTCTTTTAACCACTCCAATATAGAAAAAAAGTTTCCATTAAAGTGATGTTTCAGTCATAAAAAAGTGTAAAATGTGTGAATATAGGAATATTATAGTTCTTGTGACATTTTGATGCAATGCTTTTTAGACTTTCTGTCCACATTTCACGCAAGGTTTATATCAACAAAAGTTTTGGAGCATACACCATCAAAGATATACAATAAAGGAAGGGAACTGCGAAGAGATAATTAATAATTGTTTCCTTAATTAGTAATAATTTAGGCTTACCGTCAAGGAATCATGTCCGGGTCCTCAAAATAATCGTACACGAACTAGTAACTGAATCGTTCACGAATCACAAAACCCGATTAACAATCGTACACGATCGGCTTTTCTCGATTAACCGGTTGGTCCCCCTGTAACTGCTTCTCAATGTTTATTTTAGATATTGGATAATTCACATGTTAACGATGAAGTAACGGATACAGAAACACCGTTACTTGATTACGACGGATTTCGTAAAAATGCGAAAGCATTATCACATATCAGAGTGACAAGAGATGGAGATTACTCTCACCATTTCGTAATAATATCGATTTCATCAGTGACAGAGAAGTTAGATGCAGTGACAGTTGGGCAATATACAAGTTCTGGTGAAATTTTTACCGAAAGCAGCATTGGCATTGGGAAATTTGTACGACAAACAATATTACTCGGACAAAACAAAGAACACAACATCTTTGACTTTAAAGGTCTTTATTTAATAAAGAAAGGAAACTACCCAAACACTGAAGATGAGGTCACCGACGCTTTTAATCGACTTGATGAAATGGTAGACGAGAGACGGTATGAAATATCATCAAATAATTGTGAACACTCAATCAACTATATCCTGACTGGTGAAAGTACGAGTTCACAATCTGACCAAGGGAGATGTGGAAAGAGATGTTATATCGACCTGTGTGACGTTGTCCTCATGGACTGTAAAGATGTAGGATGGAAGACGGCACTACTTGTTGTAGCTTTGGGTGCCATTGCGGGCTCGTTAGTACGGCGTGCCTATGTGAGGATAATAATTGCTGCAATTGTTAGCTATACTGTTGGAAATGAAGTAGGAAACTGTAACAAAATGATAGGAAATAATATAAGAGAAGAAGCACAAAGAAGAATAGACCTTGCCAAAAACGATCACGATATAAATGCGGCCATCACCAAACAGAATATCACCATTCTTAATGATATGCAAGACCATTTAAACACTACTTTTGTTTGTGAAATGGCGGAGAAGCTTATCTACGAAGCTGCTTACACGACTTGTGGTGCTGCAATGGTTGTATCAGTCGGATTAGAGACTATTTTCTTTCATTTTTATGTTTGTTATAATTTAATACCCAGACGGAGTACAGGGAGAATAACAGATGAAAAATATTGCCGGATTTTATTCATAAAAATTTTCGGTGGCTATGGTTCAATAGTGATCACAATTATTTTCGGATTCTTTATCTTTTTGAATGTAGATCGCCCAGCACTTGCATTCTTTGGCTTTGTATTTGGTATCAGTATTCTCTTACGTTTTGTATTTACAGTAATTGCAGGGTTTTCTTTTGATTGTTGTTGTTGTTCTTGTTGTTGGAGCTGTTGTGATGTTAGTTGTTGTGGGCGCTGTGATATTTGTTGCATAGTTATTTTTGTCGTAACTGTTTTGTTGATACTAGTGGGCATCATTTGTTCTCTAATCTTATACTTTTTGAATTGAAAGAAAGAAAAATGAATATTAAGGAGAGGTTTAAACAGCTTTGCTATATTTGTACCGGTATATAAAATTAACACGACGGGTGCCACTAGTGGAGCAGGAACTGGTTACCCTTCTGGAGCACCTGAGTTCACCCCCGGTGTTTAGTGGGGTTCGTGTTACTCGATCTTTAGTTTGCTTTATGTGTATGTTTTGTAGATCGTTGTTTGTGCTTTTTCTTATAGTCATTGTGTTGTCTGTTCTTTTTACGGATTCTGATTACCCCTTTGGTATCTTCAAACTCTTCTTGTCCTATAATTGAATATAAAATGTAGGAGATGCGTCAGGGCTCTATATATATAAGCTATTCGACTGAAGCACACGTTTGAATGCGGATGTCATGAGGAAGGGCATATTATCAAGTTATCCATCGACGACTCCAGGTCGGGATTTTATATGTATGGGTCCGCGTCTGTATTTTTATTTGTGGGACTGGGTCCGTATTTTATAAATACCCATTAGAACTGTACATGGTAATATAGATATATATATATATTTTTTAATGTATGCCACTGATATTATGTGTAGTTGAAGGTGACTGTCAAATAATGGTATACCAGACTCTTATTGAGATTGTATTTTGCATGGTCATTTGGTTATTCACAAACATGAATTGCTCGACTGAGTATTTTATTTGTGACTTAATTATCTGTTAAATTCATTAACAAGAGTAAATTAATATTGATATTATGTGTTTAACGCCACTTTCAACACTATTTCAGTTATATCGTGGCGGTTAGTTTTATTGGTGGAGGAAACCGGAGTACCCGGAGAAAACCACCGACCTGTCGGAGACAAACTTTATCACATAATCAGTTGTATCGAATACACCTTACCATGCACTGGGGTTCGAACTCACAACTTTAGTGATGATATGCATTGATTGGACAGGAAGTTGAAAACCCAACTACCATACGATCACCACCACTAAGGTATGTGTAATATGACACTGAAATAATGTTCAGTTGAAGGTCGTTATCACGAGTCTGTCCAAACTCGTAGGGAGAATATTCTTACTAGCATGTCTGTATATTAATAAAAATTATTATAAATGTGAATAAACTAGTGTCTGGACATTGTATAAATTTTATATCATGTAAATAAAGATAACAATTACAGCGGTTCTTGTCAATTTTTCATGTGAGGAATTTTCCCTTTTTGTACTATGACGATCTCGAATGTTATATATCAGACTCCAAAGGGGTCCAGTAGTGTTTCGCTGCACACCAAATCGTCTAGCAAGAAACCATTGGCATGTCGCAAGTTGCTGACAAATTTTATCACATAATGTTGAACTCCTCGCCCTGATCGAGATTCGAACTCACAACATCAGTGATGATAGGCACTGATTGCATAGGTAGTTGTATATCCAACTACCATACGATCACGGCCACGACGGCCCCCTGATTGAATGAAAGCAATATACAATTAAGATAAATAACAACAGATGAATGTATTAAGTTTCGCTTGTTTTTATTCTGTAAAACAAATCATGTCTATATCGACTCTATAATGAAACGGTTTTCTGAGGTTTAACGTCACAGTCGACGTTGATGTTTGTTCCGTCATCGTCGCCGTTGACTGTAAACGTCTTCATTTCAATTTATGTATTCAATATGAGCAGCAACAATTTATCGTCGACAGAATGTACTTTCAGAGATTGTTCAGATGACAACTATTTATGCGATGTCAAGCTTATCGTAGAAAACAAGCCATTATTCACTAGTCGCAGTCTGCTAGCATTCGCTTCACCTGTCTTTAAGTGTATGTTTTCTGGGGAATTTAAAGAAAAAGACCAGACTGAGGTTGAACTTCCTGAAAAATCATGTCAAGATATTTCAGAAATGATTCGTTTCATACATCCAGGATTCGGTGACGATTTAGAAGGTGGTGTAGATTCAGCATTTAGACTGTTACCAATAGCGGACGAATATCAAATTGAAAAACTTAAGGATAAATGCGAAGATGTTTTGAAATCAAATATTGAAAGTGATTCTTTCACACAAGATTTTTTAATCCAATGTTTAGTTGTAGCCGATAAGTACTACTTACAAAGATTGTTGAATATATGTGTTGAAAAATGTGCAAATTCGAAAAGATTATGGAAACTTGCTAAGGAGAATGGAAATATATCACTTGAAATGCAAGCTAAAGTTTACGAAAGTCGTCTTCAGAAACTTGAAAATGAACAAGATAATTTCAACATTATGAAACAAAGAATTACTGCTGTAAAATTTCGTCTAAAAGAAATAGTGCAACCTCATGAAAACCACTGTCGCTGCCGAACGGAACTGAAACTTCGACCACCCCTGCAACGTACATGCGTTTATTGTAGTAGAACATGGTGTTCAGAAAACATCAGCACAGATTCGTATCGTAACTCTTACTGGTTCTTCTGTAATCACAGAATAGGTTATACAGTAGCAAATGATACTATCATTAAGAACTTTCTTGAAACCAAAGAGTTTTTAAATCCATAGTACCATAGAAGGCTACTATGGATTTAAAAACTCTTTGGGTTCAAGAAAGCTCTATTAGTAGCTCGTTACTTAACCCTCATGTGGCAGGCTTCTTGACTAGTAGTTAGTATTGTCAATTGTTATTTAGGATATTTTATATACGCATCATCTAGTTAGTTATCAACATTTTAATGTAATTTACTGTTTCGTTTTCATGAGAAATATTTACTCAAGGCCAATAAATGTGTTAATAATAAAGTAAGTTAAAACCGTAATTCTTCCAATATTTGTTTCTAATAGATATTATTTTGGTGTGAGCGTCAATGAAACGACTTAATTGTTGGACCAACAAGATACCTTTATGTCACACTTATATGGCGTTTCATTGCATGAACGAGCCGGAACGACCAACATTAGGATTATACTAGAGCCTGAGATCGATCGTAACATTGTCATTGTGAGTTCAATGGAGCCCAAACAATAATCAAGATAGTGAGGAACTGTCTAGTAGCAGACTTTCTTTGCACAATTTTTTTTATATTTCAGTGGAATAAATAATATCTACGATTTTCTTTTATAATATAATATTATACACATATAGGTACATTGTATATAATTAGGTAGTGAGAGTATCGTATCGTGGACAGTCATAGGTTGCTGACGATGGTCGGAGAATTGAGGAAGGATTTTAGTTAGTTGAAAATTTGACGGTATGTTTTGAGTTTGGCACAGCAATAGTCTCAATCATCCACAGGTATTAAACCTGCGACTAAAAATGGTGCTTGCATGTAGCACTATACTTTGCAAACACATGGTAAATATTGCAGGGGCAGCGCCGGATTTACCAGTGTGCTCAGGTGTGCATAAGTGTGCTTAGGTGTGCTCAGGTGTGCTTAAGTACAGGGCCTCGTTGGCCAAGGGGCCCATCTTCCTGCTAAAAAAATATTTTACGATGGATTTTTGCTTATGTGGTGTAATTTTAAATTTGAAGGCGTTCTGTTTCGGAGCGATTCCAGACATAATGATAGAGTTGATAGTCTATGGGAGTGTGCCACATTCAGGGTCCAAGTAAGGGGCCTCATAACTTAACTAGCAGTAGCACAGAGCCTCATTTATCCTAAATTCGGCACTGCCCAGGGGTCGGTGACAATCATCGTTCGAAATGACAAATTCATATACATGTGTATATATACCAAAGATTTGGTTATGTGCATGTATTGGAAATTCAAGACCATCGACATTTCTTGCGATGATTGCTACCGACCCTGTGACAAATATGCAGCATGCAGTGGTTGTGACTTATTCGTACACTCCGTGTTGGCGATTGCCGTTGTCCCCGACATTGATTGTATTGTTTTGTGTTGTTGAATCAGAGCAAGTTCATTATTCGTAGTGCACCTTGCATTATATATATATATATATATGAAGTAGTTAATTTGCTATACACGCAGTGCCTGACTGCATCCGTGGTGTAATGTTTAGCGTGCTCACCTCGAGTGAGTGTGGTAGATCGTGTGTTCATCCGTGGTGTAATGTTTAGCGTGCTCACCTCGAGTGAGTGTGGTAGATCGTGTGTTCATCCGTGGTGTAATGTTTAGCGTGCTCACCTCGAGTGAGTGTGGTAGATCGTGTGTTCATCCGTGGTGTAATGGTTATCGTGCTCACCTCGAGTGAGTGTGGTAGATCGTGTGTTCATCCGTGGTGTAATGTTTAGCGTGCTCACCTCGAGTGAGTGTGGTAGATCGTGTGTTCATCCGTGG
>MJUT01053514.1:99780-128044 GCA_002080005.1 Gigantidas platifrons
GAGTGTGGTAGATCGTGTGTTCATCCGTGGTGTAATGTTTAGCGTGCTCACCTCGAGTGAGTGTGGTAGATCGTGTGTTCATCCGTGGTGTAATGTTTAGCGTGCTCACCTCGAGTGAGTGTGGTAGATCGTGTGTTCATCCGTGATGTAATGTTTAGCGTGCTCACCTCGAGTGAGTGTGGTAGATCGTGTGTTCATCCGAAGTGTAATGTTTAGCGTGCTCACCTCGAGTGTGGTAGATCGTGTGTTCATCCGTGGTGTAATGTTTAGCATGCTCACCTCGAGTGAGTGTGGTAGATCGTGTGTTCATCCGTGGTGTAATGTTTAGCGTGCTCACCTCGAGTGAGTGTGGTAATGTTTAGCGTGCTCACCTCGAGTGAGTGTGGTAGATCGTGTGTTCATCCGTAGTGTAATGTTTAGCGTGCTCACCTCGAGTGAGTGTGGTAGATGGTGTGTTCATCAGTGGTGTAATGTTTAGCGTGCTCACCTCGAGTGAGTGTGGTAGATCGTGTGTTCATCCGTGGTGTAATGTTTAGTGTGCTCACCTCGAGTGAGTGCGGTAGATCGTGTGTTCATCCGTGGTGTAATGTTTAGTGTGCTCACCTCGAGTGAGTGCGGTAGATCGTGTGTTCGAGTCCCGGTCGGGTCAAACCAAAGACTATAAAGTTGGTATGTGTTGCTTATCCGCTAAACACGCAGCATTAAGGAGTAAGATCAAAGACTGGTTGGCACGGAATTGGAATAATGTGTCCAAGTGGAGCGACATGTCTACCCGCGGACTATTGTTTCAGTGAGCTAGCACTATAAAAATTTAACTCAGCGTGTTGGGCGGACCTCATCATCATCGCATTAAAAATTAACTTGTTCTCGCCATGATATAGCTCGCTATACGCAGTACCTTTACTGTATACGATGTGCATAGCATAGTATATATTGTAGGTATTTATAGTATATATGCAGTTATTTTACCGTTATATATAGTAATTTTATTATATTGACATATTTATTAGCCACCCAGTACATATTTCCTTATGCACTGTTAGAAAAAAAATATACGCAGTAAGATTTTCATCTTTATATATTGTGCTGCTGAAAACGACTAGAAAATGGAAGCAACAGATTGTTTTGTTTTGTTCCTGCCATTACTATGCCATAGGGTATGGTATCTAAAAATATATACAAACAAATTGAAGTGTTGAAATTTAATAGAAAATAGCACTTATGACATGTAGACAACATAAACTAGTGTTTGTCAATATAATTCTTAGTCTCGTTTCCATACAATTATTACATTAATATCACCATTTAATCATTTAAAAAAATAACTCATTGATGATCAAATATTCACTATCCACTATAACAATATTTCTGAGTGTAAAACAAATGTTGAAATGGATGAGTGCACGTGCTTAAATTAAGGAGGAAAACGCAATTCGCATTCAACGGTTGCAAATACTAGCAATGAAATTAAATGCGTTTCTTATTGTTGTGTGTTCACAGAAAAGTACGTTTCGGCTGTAAGATCAGTAAGAAATTCGAACAATTACTTCATCCAATGTGATTGTTAAGCCTTAAGATTGGATGATCTTTAATTTCGGTCCTGGGGGTGGTAAAGCACCAGGAAGTATCATTCTATAGCATTTTGGTTCCAAAGGACTGTAACACTTCTCCTCTGTGCCACTTTTCCGAAGAGTGGGTTTTTGAAACCTGCCTTTACTATGTATGTTTCTCGGCATTTTGGCAATGTCCTCTCGAATCACTCTGAATTGTTCTTTGTCCAAGTCCGCAGTACTGATGGTTTTATTTTCAAGTTGTTCAAGAAGCTGTCTAGCTACAGATGATTGCTTAGAATATGGCGGCAATGTCAATATGTAAGCTTGGATTGCTTTAATAATCAATTCGTCATACACTGTAGAAACAATGTCAATTCTAGGCAAATCTAAGGTTTTACAATTCTTTCTCCTTCCATCTGATGTGTGTAAAGCTCGAGTTTCAGGAAGTGATTGTGTATGATAAAGATCACTTATACTCTTTGACTTTTCTGAACTGAAATCAGGGACAGTCAGTGCCCTTGGTCCACAATACGGAAACAAAGATTCGGTTGGAAGCGCTATTTGACTTCCCTTTATTGATGGCAAATCGACAGAGTCTGCAAAATGCACTCTTTTTTGTGAAGAATCTTGGGAAATCGATTTACGAACGAAATCTAAAGATTTTTGTCCATATGATCCCGCTGTTCCTAATGCCTTCCGTTGTTCGTCCAATGAAATAAACGGAAGTTCTAAGCATCTGGTTGACATAGATCTAGTTGAAGACATTCTACGTGGCACCATTTCCATTGCTACATCATCCTTTGCTTCAACAATTTCATTATTATCACAAATTGTCATTTTGACCGGTTTTTCATAAATAGTCTCAAAATCGTTATGATCAAACTCCCTACTTCCATAATATCCAGCGGAATTCGACAGAATGGTCGTTGCGGGAGTTGTTGGAGGGTTTTTCGGGGTTAACTTTATCGGAAGCGGAAAAACGATCTGCTTATGAGCAATTGATCTCTCACGTGATCCGAATGAATCGGATTGAATTCCAAAATCACGAGCTAACGACATCATTTTTTTATCATTTGCTATTCCATAGTCCTCTTTCGAAGCAAACACTGTGGATCTAGTAGCCAGTTGTTTCCGTTTTTCCTCCTCGTTTCGTCTTTCTTTGTTTCTGGACTTTGCTTTTATAGGCTTAATTTGTTTTTCAGGCGCTACCACAAAGTATACATATGGTAGTTGACCAGTATTAGAAATAGGAACCATTTCCGTTGCGTTTCCGTCATCTTCAGCAACATCTTTCAATGATTCTTTATTGATAGGTGTGAACACATCGGATACCCTTGGTATTGGCCTTGAGCAATTCAAAGCTTGATCTTTAAGCTTTTCAAAATATCGAGCCCGAGATTCTTCCAGTTTTGTTCGAATAAGATCCATCCTCTTACGTGTAAGTTCATTTCTTGTTAATACAACATGTTTATTTTTATATCCCTTTTCTTTTTTCCCATTTTTACTAGATTTTTCCTTATCTTCATTCGTTTCCTCTTCATTTTTTGTTTTGTTAGCACCTTTTGGTGACAAAATAAAGTATGGTGAAACTGAGGAAGCCATTACGTGCAGGGTTGTTTGAAGGCTAAAAGAAAAAGACTTAATATTCAAATATATACACTCCAATAACAAAAAATATTACCAAAAATATGCTTAAATTGAATTTTATTCCGCTTTCTTATTATTTCTTTTTTATGTGTATGAAGATTTATTTCTAATTCGCGAAATCACAGGGCACCCCGCGATAAAGGAATGGGACAAAATTTTCTCTGCAAATAGAGATTAGGGTTATGGTGTTTAACGCCACTCTTAACAATATTTCAGTTTTATTGTTGGGTGAAACCTGAGTATCCGGAGAAAACCAGCAACGTGTCAAAAGTCGCTGGCAAATTTTATCACATAATGTTCTATCGAGTACTCTTCGCCATGAGCGTGATTCCAACTCGCAACTTTAGTGGTGATAGGCACCGACTGCATAGGTAGTTGTGAATCCAACTAACATACGATCACGACCACGACAGCCCATTCTCGTGGCATATACGTCTGAAAATTAAACCAAACCGCGTTAGAATTAGATCCTTAGGCCATCCTAAATTAATTATACGTTTAACATCAAGGTAGGGTACCAAAACCGAGGAGGGAGGGAGGAAAATAAAAAACAAACAAAAAATCAAACAACCTAAGAATACTTTCAGTATTTTTTTCAGTGCTCAATTGATAGCCTGAAGATGTGCAAAACGCAGTGTTTAGCATCAATAAAGATGATTTAGAACTGTAATTAATAGTTTTATTAATTAAACATGAGAAATTAACAGTCCATGGGTATGAAATGTCAGGTTTTTCTAATAACTTCATGAGATTTCAGTGTAAAATAACATTTCACGCAATGTGTGTTTTTATTTTATTTTTTTGCAAATTTTCAAAACCTACGCGCGCGGGTGATGTTAAACGTAGATTTTTTTTAGGATGGCCTTATATATAAACTGGGGTGAACTCAGGTGCTCCGGTAGAGTCAGCAGTTCCTGCTCCACTAGTGGCACCCGTCGTGTTACTGTTAAACGACACGAACATTATATGATATGGAAATCGTGTTGGACACCAGTATACATATATAAACACAAATAACATAAATTAAAAATGTCTCAAATATAAGAGATACATATATGTATTAATAAATAAGTTATATTTACAAAATTGTGTAAACATAAACAAAGAAACTTGATTTTATTTATGTACTACTTACCCTGATGTTGATGATCAAATATCAATATTATTCCTCAAAGGTGTCATCATATCAGAGAAAATTGAAAAAAATAAGTAGTCCAATATATAGATATATAATATACCTATGTTTCCCTGGCACTGTTCACAATTTTGTAAAACAATTTTAATCTCGTTAATCCCCTTCTCGAAATCAATAACATAATTCATCACAAAAGATAATCCTTTTAAATCCTTTATTTTAATTTCGTTAGTAGTTTGGTTAGAGAGTTAAAATAATCCAGATATGTATTACTTTATTTAACCTAAATATTATAAATACTGTGATATTGTAATAATGTTAACATTGTTATAAAGCTGGTCACAGAGAAACAATAAGATCAGATCATTTAAACATTCTATTTTAGTTATAGTGTATCGAAATTATGCCAAATGTTCTTTAGATGGCCGACCTTTTAAGGGGAGGAGGGGCTATCTTTTCCCCCGAGTCAGATCCTTTTTCAACACGAAACAAAAATCAGATTATATCTTTTTTGGACATGAAAATTCGGTATTTTTCCAGAAAATTTGGTGACAGAAATGTGTTAATTTCAGAAAAAAAACACCCCTCCCTAAAATATAAAGATCGCTCCCTGACCATTGCAATCCCTCACGCAACGGACTTGAATGCATCAATTTTTTTTATGGCTTTTAGATTTTTTTAACTTGTGTCCCAAAATTACATTCGGATACATTGTCAAGTCTACTATTGTCAGCACGACAAAACAAAAGCCAGATATTAAAAAATAATTAAACATTTTCACAGTAATTCATAAAGTTTTTAACTTGATCTTCTGTCTAAACCTGCAAATAATCATGATTTTGTAGTACATGTATTGATAAAATATAAGTTCTTTAAATCATTTAAAAAATTAATATCAATTGTAAGCGAAATATATGGAACTAATGGGTTTCTCGATATTCAGATGAACCGAATGTTCAATTGCCCGAAATATCGTTCACCCGGCCCTTTCCTCATTGATGACTTGTCACTGGGTTTGTAAAAGGTAAAACTCCGGGACCACAAGTGGAACAGGAACTGTCTACCCTTCCGGATCACATGCATTCTTTTCGGGTTTTTTTCACAAGTTTTAGTGGGTTTCATGTTTCGTGTTGTCAAATTTAGAACTGTGTAAAAACGATGTTCGGTTCGTTTGTCTAAATACCCCCGTTTGTTTTGTAGGGAGTTCATATTTCATTTATCTTTGCTAATATGTACTGGTGTTCAACATCGGCACTTGTCTTGGTCAACATATCGTTATTATCCACACTGAAATATGTATTTTTATATTGGATATGTTTCTCAAGTAAATGAGCTGAAACATACTCCCCGAAAGAAACCAGTGGGGTTACGGTCAACCGCTAACGAGGTCACTCGAAACGCATATTTTGTTTGTTCCAAGCAAACCGATGGTGCTTCTTGAAAGGAGCTATTGAAATCTGGAAATATGCATCTGACAGGTCCATAGAAGTTGTCCATATCCCTGTATTAACGAATACTTGATTGTCTTACCCGTTTGAATCCATTTTAAACTGTGTAACTAATAAAACACAGGCACTCGAACACCCCCAGGCTTTTTGTACGATACCTTTTTTTCAGAACTGCATCAAGCCACCCAAATTATTATTTCATCTAAAAAAAATACACGTGCTTGAGAACGTTGCTTCTTAAGAATGTTGCCAATTTTGAAATCTGTGTCCACATGTACCACGAAAATTGGTTCAATTCGAATGCCGTCCACCTGTTTTTATGCTATTCGTATTTATTTAGGTATATACTGGTGTTCAACCCGATTTTCAAATCAGATGATGTTCGTGTTGTTAAAATAGTAATACGACTGGTGTCACTAGTGGAGCAGAAACTACCAACCCTTCAAACATATTACAGATATGACATATTTAAGTGAAGCCTTTTATAATTCTGATAAGATCCCAAAGCTATCAAGATTTACAGGCACTGTATCTTGAAACTCTAAAGCAATTACAGAACTCTCCAATTAAAACAAGGGGTCGACGTGGTCTTGATAATATGTTAGTTGGATTTACAATTACCTATACAATCAGTGCCTATCACCACTAACGTTGTTAGTTCGAATCCCGCACATGGCGAGGTGTACTCGATACAATATTTTGTGATAAAGTTTATCAGTTTCTTGCGGCATGTTAGTGGTCTTCTCCTGGTACTCCGGTTTCCTCCACCAACAAAACTGACCGCCACGATATAACTGAAATATTGTTGAAAGTGGCGTTAAACACCTTAAAATCAAGCCAAACTAATTACATGTAGAATAATGTGAGCTCTCAAATTCAAGTGTACAGTTCCTAAACATTTGAGTATATTGATATATTTTAAATCGTCAGAGTTCATGTTCATATGTTTTATTATTCACGTCAGTTTTTGTTTCTTATAGTGTTTGTTCTCAGACTGTATATTTATATACCAACCATATTCATGTATTGTTGATTCAGGCTAACTTGGAATGGCCGGGCGTGGCTATCGGTCGTAGTTCAATACGGTATTTTCGGGTTAAAACGGTTTTCAAATTGGAGGTACGATTGGCGTATCGTAGCAACCAAACAACAGGCATCTAAACTTCCGGTTTGTCAGCAGATTACGTTTATTATCATGATATTTAAGTAGATTTATTCCGATGGCAGGTTTATATTTACCTCGGGGTTACCATCCAAAAGAATCTCAGCTGGAATATCCACATAGACCAAATCACAAAAAAGGCGAACTCCACCAGAGCCTTTATCCAGCGGAACTTAAATCATTGCCCCAGACAGACGAAATCCACTTGCTATTCAACGCTTGTAAGACCGTTGCTTGAATATGCTTGTGTGATATGGGATCCACACACTGCACAAAATACACAAAAACTAGAAGCCGTGCAAAGAAGATCTGCCCGCTTCGTGATGAATAATCACCATCAAACCAGTAGCGTAACATCAATGCTACAAACTCTGCAATGGCCAACTTTAGCAGAGAGAAGAGCCAGAATAAAAGCTACTATGATGTACCGGATAGTGAATGGCCTAGTAGCTATACCAACAACAGAGCTACACACATCTATAACAACAGTAAGAGGCCATACAGCAAGATTTATAGTCCCATATGCCAGAACACAACTGTATAGACACTCCTTCCCTGACACAATACGGATTTGGAACGGCCTACCACAACCATTAGTGGAAAGCAACTCCCTGGAAACCTTTAAACAGGGGGTGCTCAGCTGTCACATGATCCCATAATCGCACACCATATTTTTAAAGTTTTTTAAGTTTTAAAAATTTTAACCTAGCACCTGTACATATTTATTTTGCACCGTTGTTGTCACAACCCGCATGGGCAAGTGCGATAATTCTCTACCCAGAGACCTGCACTGTATTGGAAGAAGAAGAAGTGTGATCTACTTATAATATATTTATTTAAAAAGTGATTGGAATGATGATCGCCTCAAGCTGTACAAAAAAAGACAACGGATATGCTTTAGTATGCATACAGTTCCCACGCTTCCTTCTATCAGATTTACACTGAGGAACACAGCACCAGTACTTGGAAAGCTTGGGCCTTTCCATTTTTACCGTTGTATTTACATTCACGTCAGGCGTTGCTACCCAAACCGGAAGTAATTATGCCTGCAGTTTACGTCAAATCACGTGATCAATAAACGAAAAAACCGGAGTTTCTGTCGGAATGGAAATGACTAGAAAATATCGTATTGGAACCTTCATTTTTAATCTAGGGTGGACAGGTAAAATAGTTTACATCTGAATTCACTGATCCATTTAATTAGAGTCAATTGACAATTATTATACCTTTTACATTCTATACTATGCAAACAACAATACTATGTCTATGAATAGCCGCCGATTGTTGTTATTTGTATGAGAACCTGGTGTTACATATAAATAGTAGATTCGTCCACGGTCATAGTTTGAAGTTCAAACAGACCGGTCAGGTTACTTTGTAACATCAATATACATACGTAATTTGTATTTGTTTTGTACGCGAATTTTGATCATTGGGTTTCAAATTAATCCCCAAGAAAATGGAAACAGTTTTGCGTTGTAATAAAAGACCAGGTTGTATATAACCACAGTTGATCACGCTCAAAATATCATATCATTCATGAGTAGAGAATAATCGGAGAGCCGTCAGTTTTGGGTTGTTAGCGGTCTGTCACGAACAGTAACCGTATTTCCCGCCATAGTTTATCTTGGCAACAGTTCGTTCCCTTTATGTAAACATTACAGCGTGGTAAAAGATAACAGAGATCGTACAAAAATACTTCTAATAAGTGGTAAATTGTCATTAATATTATTTTACTGTATATTAAGAATTCTCTGCTTTCCATCGTTTATATTCTTCTTCTTCTTCCATTAGTGTGCATAATTCCTCTGGAACATTATCGCACAGTTTTCATTCAGCGCATATCCAAGCAATGGGGCAAGACGGCAGAGAACTGAAAGGAATAATCGCGTTCTGCCCAGCCACCGATTATTATGTAATATAAATGTTCCAGACCATACCCGTATTTGGACCGTACTCGTACGGTCCGACCGTGACCGTATGAGTATACTCATACGGTCTAGTGCGAGCTGGACCATACGGGTATTTAGACCATATGGTTTTTTTTTAATACAAACATTATATCATAAACTTTTATTGAGTTTTACAAATTACATTTATCATAATTATTATTACTTAACCAAAACACAATCACCTCATGAAAAGCAAACAGTTTTTGAACTATAATGCAATTTCAATTGTCTACCTGAATCACATTTTCGCATGCACACCCAGAGTGGCACTTGCTGCTACAAGGAACGCCGGACTTTCTACACTTACATGTGTTGTTCATGCATGTTCCCTTGCATTTACATCTTTTGCTTACAAGAGAAAAAACTTGCTTGTTTTGTCGCAGCATGCAGAGAAATTTATTCTTTTTTCCAATGCGAAGTTTCAACTTTACGTGTAAAAAGTTCTATATCACCCATATCATAACATGAATTTAAAACACCAAATTCACATGATAATTTGTACAAACTTGCATCTTTACCAATAATATCATCAACCCTACACAATAACCGTGGTAGATCACCCGATGCCCTATCAACAATAGGTATTCTTACTGTTACTGTTTGATGGTTTTTGTAATAAAGTTCCTAAATATATTTTAAATGTTTCTTCCCACATTCTGTTTACTGGCGATTACTTTAATAACTTTATTCAATTTCAAACTATTCTGTTAACTGCGAGTGAGCAGAGTTCACTTATTACGAACATGCTAACTTCAGGATATGTAAGTTTGTAATAAATTACATTAGACTTATTTCTAAATTGTAGAATTCCGATAATTAACTTGTTTTTAATATATTTTAGATTCGAATAACATTGATCTGTAAAATATTTTTGAAACCTCGATAATCTTGTAAAACTAGGCAGACCGTACGCGTACCGTCCAACCGTATAGGTATTTTGAAAAAATACGCATACGGTCCGGACCGTACGCGTACGATCCAAATATGCGTATGGTCTGGAACATAAACATACTGCCCTTGGATGAAGGTGTTAGGGTAGATTAACACACGAGGGAAAATTTTTTTTCACAGAGTGTGTTAATCACCCTAACATCTTCATCCAAGGGCAGTACGTTTTTTTATTATACTGAATGCCTAATAATTCAAGTGTGCATTATGTTATAGGGACAATTGTTAAAAAAAATAAAAAGTCATAAATTAAGATAGTTTACTTACATTAACAACAACAAAACATCAAATTTAGCAAGATAATAACCTAATGTTTATAACAATTAATGTAAAATGTTAATAGTATATTTTGATAAATATTATCACATGTTTGCTTCTATATTCTGACTATTGCATAAATAATTTTCAAGGCAATGTATTCTTTCTCATTTTGAAAAAAAAAATGAAAATTTACAGTGCAGTTGTTGTTTGAAATGTTTGGCATTAAATTTTAATACTGTTCAATACTTAAAATTCTTAAATTCAATATTGTAATTAAAAATATATCATTCTTGCATATTCATGCTCTAAAAATCGCACGAATTAAAATTTCGCGAAATGTTGTTGATGAATTTGGAACATTAACAACATGACGTCATATGAAGACTTCCAGTTTAAAACGTAAAGATCAGGCGTCATTTGGCTTCGTGTACGCATCAATTTATTTCATCAATTCAGAGATATTATCCTCCGTAATGTCAACAAATGCCATGACGAGCGCTTGATGGTTTGTTGTCGTCTGGTGATAACGGAAATGATGAGGAAATAAGAATCGGTAAACCTCGGCCGGAGCGGGTGTTAATTTGTCTGGATCGGCAAACTTCGGGCTCAGCGGGTGTTAATTGTAGGCATTAACACCCGTTGCTAATATTTATCACATGTTGCTAGGGATGTGCGGGGCTTATGAAAGGTTAGTGAAAATTAACAAATGCCGCTTGTCCAATGAAATGAATGGATAATGTAAGAAATTTGCATAAAGTATAATAATATTTTTTAACATTAAAAAGCTATATGTTATTTAGTCGTCAAATGTTATTAAATGTCATGTTGCTAGGGATGTGCGGGGCTTATGAAAGGTTAGTGAAAATTAACAAATGCCGCTTGTCCAATGAAATGAATGGATAATGTAAGAAATTTGCATAAAGTATAATAATATCACATGTTTGCTTCAATATTCTGACTATTGCATAAATAATTTTCTAGGTAGGCTATAATTGTTTTATCATTTTTCAATATCATTTAAATACATGTCTTAAAATTTTGAAATTTTATGAAAACTTTGAAATTTTGTAATCTTTTTGAAAATTTTATCATTTTGAAATTTTTTGAAAATTTTGAAATCTTATGAAAATTTTGAAATTTTGAAATTTTTGGAAAATTTTGAAATTTTGGAATTTTTGAAATTTTTGGAAAATTTTGAACTATAAAAAAATTTTGAATTTTTTTTTATTTTAGAATTTTGAAAATCGGTAAACCGATTGGAGCGGGTGTTAATTTTTCCGAACCGGCAAACTTCGGGCTCAGCGGGTGTTAATTTTAGGCATTAACACCCGTTGCTAATATTATCACATGTTGCTAGGGATGTGCGGGGCTTATGAAAGGTTAGTGAAAATTAACAATGGCACTTGTCCAATGAAATGAATGGGTAATGTAACAAATTTGCATAAAGTATAATAATATTTTTTAACGTTAAAAAGCTATATATGTTATTTAGTCGTCAAATGTCATTAGAAATATGTTAATTGTGAGTCAATCTTTTTTTCCCAACTTATGATTATAATTAGGGGGAAATGAACTTGCCATTATTATAAACATACATATTTAAGTGTCATTTGGACTAAAACATATAATTCCCTGATAACATTAACATTTTAAGACAAAATGGTTACTAAGAGTAAAATTAGAAAAAAAAAGTGCCTGTGAAATGTTGGTAGGTGATATTTCTGATTTTTTTTTTAGATCTTAGAAACCGGTAAAAGTTTGTAATTCAGATTGATTGATTGATTGATGGGTGTTTAACTTAAAAAAAAATTCATGGTCAAAATTTGTCATACTTCTGTAGCATATAGTATGCCTAATTTTAACAACTCGATCAATCAATACATCTCAATGTTGTACCAATCATATCACTTCACTGTAGATAAATTCAGTATGTTGAAATACATTTGATCAAGTTACCCAATTTTTGTTCGGTTCATTCGAAATAACCTCAATCAGGTTTGCAGAATTTCTAAAGGTGTGAATGGACATTTTAGCGGGAACTTTAGTGGACATTTTAGTGGAAGAAAAATTGGTTACCTGTAAAAATTCAATGGATATTTTAGCGAAATTATTTCACATGTAACTTTAATTCTTTTTAAAAAATCAATATAAAGTCAGCAAAAATTGAATAAACCTCACTAACACATACATATTCATACAGGTAAGTATATGTACATATTCATTTGTAATTACAACACTGAACAGTATGGAAGTGGTAGAGGTAGAAACGAATCGAGGAAAAAGGAATATAATTTGTGACTGGTTTCGGTACAGAGTTGATGGAATACTAAAATCTGATGTTGTTTATTGGAGATGCTCTGTAAAAGACTGCAAAGCTCGTATCCGAACTGATAGAACCAGCATAGTCATGAACCTGATGAAAGAAAAAGTGAATTAAAATGAACTATATCCTGCTCAAAATCCTACTTCCACCTCCCCGTTGGTTAGAAGGGGCAACAGACTTAGTCTGGCTAACAGAAGAGGTATATTTGACCTAACTCTCCCGCTAAAATGTCTACATTCTATTTTAAATTCTGCTAAAATGTCTTATAAATCTTCCGCTAAAACGTCCTATCAATCCGTTAAAATGTCCAGTGCCGAAATAAAATAGTGTCCTCTAGACAAAATATTATATGAAATATTGTCCATGGACATTATTTGAAAATTTCATAATGAAATTGTGCCCTCCATCATGATATATTGTCCATTCTTACTGGACATTATTTAACTGTGAAATAATGTCCGACATCAACTGGACATATGATATTTTTATGCTTCACATATTTATACTATACTTTATTATAGGATTAAACACTGTTTTTTAGGAAATTATCTATGTATAAACTCCGGCAACTCACTCACAAACTGAATCAAGTCCGAAGGACTTTATGTAAAGTTTGTGAGTAAGCTGCCGGAGTTTATGCATACATAATTTCCTAAAAACACAGTATTTAATCCTTATAATTCTTTTCTTGGACATCGTGTTTCTTTTCTATGCTAAATACTATTAAAGAAATGCCCAAGGAGAGTCTCAAACAATGGACATACAATACACATGATTGTAAGCTGAAAAAAAATCCACAAAATGTCATTGACGACTTTAGAACATAACCAATATGACGTTATTGGCGTCATATGAAAACTTCCAGTTTGAAATGTAAAGATTAGACGTTATTTGGCTTCGTGTATGCTTCAAGTTTGATACAATTTAACTAAAATAAGTGTTCAAGGTAAGCTTTTTAAATATTTTTGTGTATTGTTGTAATATGACATGTAGAATTTCACATTTTCAAGATGGCAGATCCATTGCTCATAGATTTATATGCGTGGAATTACCGGGGAAAAAGTAGTCTGGTAAACGGAAATATCGATTTATAAATTCCTTTTGAATGATGTAGAATAAGTGACGATATCCAATCGGATTACGAGTTATTGATAAATTCTAGTAAGAATAGAATTATTTCAAAATATAAGAGATTTCTTTGTCATAGAAATGATATTTATTACACTATATTTGATTTAATTTGAAATATACGATATTAACAAACAATGTCCAAGTTTTGAATTAGAATTAGAATTATCTCCCTTTGTTAGGACACAGTTTCACTATGATATATTGTCCTCTAATATTATACTGTCAGATAAAGGACAAAATATCATAGATAAGACAAAATTCCATGACAATATAATCATGAAATATTGTCCTGGAGGACATAATTTTGCTTTACATATGAGGTTATTTCGAATGAACCGAACAAATAACTTCGATCAATCCTTATAAATTGATTCAAACTATTTTTGTTATGATATTGAAAAATATATTTATTTGTTCAAAATAAGGCAAATAATCAGAAATAAATTTAGATAATCCCAAAGGTGTCTCATTTAAAGAAAATCACCCGATGAGAACGGCACGCGACGCCTTGAGAACGACGTCTAATTTCAGATTCTGTACATACATGTATATGAAAATAACCTCAACTTTTTAAACCAATCAAAACACATATAAAATGACATGTGACTCAAAAATTAATTTATATTCATATAGAACACACAGAATTATACCCTGATCTAGTATATCAAAATTCAAATTACCTAAAATTACATACCGCCAGCTCTGTAAGTCCAAAACCAATTGCCCCATAATTAACATAAGTACAGAATTATGGAAACAAGTACAAATCAGTTGTCCCATAATAAAGGGACATAACTACAGAATTACGGTCACATTCTGCAGCTATGTCCCTTGATTGTGGGACAACCTTTTTTTTCCCACTTATCTTAAAGCACTATCACAAGTTTTATGTATTTGGTTTACCTGGTTTATATGTTTGATATTCAAGTTTTTAACCTATATAGATTCTGAAATTATGCCTTGCCTTGCGATTAGGTGAAAATTGATTTTTTAATGGGAATACTGTAAGAATTGTATCAAAGTCACATTTGTATTGTAAAATGAAATAAAGCTTTTAGGGAATGATCCAAGTAATATATTTTTATTTTTTTTAGTAGCAGGAATAATCTACGGATGGTTTGCCAAGAAGATTCTCTTTTCTTTTGTTCTGAAATCTAATATGGCTGCCATTGAAATTTTGTTGTTGATTGGCTGAATATTAAAATAACTTCACAGAAACCAAAGACTAATCAAACAGAAATTCAAGGGGAATAATTTATGGATCGTCTTAAAGAGAATTTTGTTTTGATCCTAAGTCCAATATGGCCATCATGGGAAATAAGTTTTCAATTGATTGAATATTAATAAACCCATTTCTGTAAAACCATTGAGTGGATTGTACCATAATTTTGCAGGAATCACGTATTTAGCACTCTACATATGGATAGAGTTTAACTTAAGGCCCTATGAAAATATGTTGCAAAAGATATTCTTGTTGATAGATATGAACTGATTGAACACAAACTGTATATAAATGATCATTAGAATATTTACTGAGCAAAACATGCTCAAGTGAACCTCTAGTTGGTGTTATGCATATCAGGGAGTTTTTGTAAAGAATCTTAATATTTTATTTCAGGAAATTTTTAGACATTTTACCATGAGTAGAGTAGGATTTGCACTTTTTGGTCTTGGAAATATGGGTAAGTATTAAAAAAAAAGTCTTTGCACATAAAGTATGGGTAAGCAGGACTGTGCCCAAAATATGATTAACTAAAACTGGTTTGGCCTGAAAAATATAAGTAAGAAGTTTTCCAGTTTTTTGGCCTTTGTAATATGAGTACAAATGTATGAGTAAGTACTAGTTTTTGGCCTAGGAGATATTGGTATGGATAAGTACTAGTTTTTGACCTGACAAATATTGGTATGGATGATTACTATTTTTGGATCTGGCAAATATGGATATGGTCAACAAGTCCACCAATATAAACAAAACGAACAATCACCGCTCATCTCGCTGAACACAAAGACATGTGACATTGGAAATCCAGGATCTGGCTTGGGACAGGCACAAAAATGTTGCAGGGTAAAACCTGTTAATGGGATTCCAACCATCTTCTCTTGATAACTGGATCTCCCACTTGACCAAATCATGGCCATCTTTAAAAAAATAGTTGGTTTGTTAAATTTGATTCATGACCAATAATTTTGAGTAGATGGCTTGGTAGGCATTTTTTTTTTACCTCAAAATATTTTTTGTAGTAAAAGTATGCTTAAGATGATAAAAAGAATTGCAAAGCGACAATCAATATTTTTGCATAGGGGCAATTTTTTATGGATCATTATCATATGCATGTACTATTGTAGGGAACAGTTTAACAATAATTTCATGGTTTCATTTTTCTGATGTAATGATTTTCGTTGTTTTTGTTTTGTTTAGTTTAGTTTTTCTATTTTTACAAACTGTACAATACATTACACACACTACATTGACATTTTCCTGATCTGAATATATATATATATATCATGTATTGAATTAATATAGATATCACATAGTTATTTCATCGGAAATGATCATGATCAGATCTCCAGATAATGTTCTAGTTGAGGGAGATATTTCCCCTTATTTTCTGGAAATAGGAGTATTCTCATTTTATTTACTACATGTGTACTCCAAAAACTATGTTTTTTGTTGTTGATATGTTGAAAATTTTAGCATGAAGATGGTTTCTTTTTGAAATTTCACAAATTTAAAACACTGTACACATGTACTGTATGAAGGTATTTAGAATACTAAAGTAGTTAAAATCTTTTTAAAACTGAACTCATGAAAATCATAAAATCTACCAACGTTCCTTCAATGACAAAGGTTTTCCTACTTCAAAGTGAAAATTTCGCATAAATTTATCTTATTTTCAGGTTTAGCCCATATGAAAAACATAATGTTGTCACCACGAGCAACTGTTAGTTGGATTATTAGAAACAAGCTAGAAGATGCAGAGAAATTTGTCACAGATCACAACCTTAAAGCAAAATGTACAACACCAGACAAACTAGAGGCTGTGTATAATGATCCAAGGTACTTCCTTATTATTACAAAATATAGAATTCATTTTGTAAAGACAGAGGCCCCAGAAGAGTTTGTACCCAACCCAAAATGTTAATAGTATATTGACAAGCGACTTTCAACCTTGGGACCACATTTCTGTTTCAGAATAGAATGTTGTTTAGATATGTTAATTCCAAATAGAATTTCAAACATTGTTTCTGAATTTCAGATAAATTTAGTGTCAGGTTCTTTAAGGCTTCATTTAAGTCTCATCTTATGTGACCCTGGGTTAATGAAATTGTATTTTTATACCCCCCGCAAACAAAGTTTGGGAGGTACCGTATATAGGTTTCACCCTGTCTGTCTGTCCGCATAGAGGGTACATGGTTTGTCCACGCAACTCCTACAGTTTTTCTGCTAGGAAGTTTTTATTTTGCAGATCATTCGTACATATATCAAAGATGTGTATGTGGTAAGGATTTTGATTTTTGTGCATTTTTACCAAAAATATAGATTGTTGAACTTAGTAATTTTATGGTGAATTTGGCAAAAAGGGTACATAGTTTGTCCGCGCAACTCCTGCTAAAGTTTTTACGCTAGGAAGTTTTTATTTTGCAGATCATTTGTACTTATATCAAAGATGTGCATGTGGTAAGGATTTTGATTTTTGTGCATTTTTACCAAAAATATAGATTGTTGAACTTAGCCATTTTTGTGTGAATATGGCAAAAAGGGTACATGGTTTGTCCGCGCAACTCCTCCTACAGTTTTTACACTAGGAAGTTTTTATATTGTAGGTTGTTTGTACATATATCAAAGATGTGCATGTGGTAAGGATTTTGATTTTTGTGCATTTTTACTAAAATTATAGATTGTTGAACGTAGCCATTTTTGTGTGAATATGGCAAAAAGGGTACATGGTTTGTCTGTGCAACTCCTCCTACAGTTTGTAAGTTAGGAAGTTTTTACATTGCAGAACATTTGTACTCATATCAAAGATGTGCATGTTGTAAGGATTTTGATTTTCATGAATATTACCAAAAAATATAGATTGTTGAACTTTGTTATTTTTTGTTATTTGTGAATTTGGCTGAAAGGGTACATGGTTTGTCCGTGCAACTCCTCTTACAGTTTTTATGCTACGACGTTTTTATTTTTGTTGAATGTGTTAAACATTATAATTTGACAAATAATATATTTTCCGTGTAGACTTAGTTTTCAATAATCTTGGACACAGTCAGAGTGAAGCGGGGGGTATTAGTCCCGCTATGCGGACAGTTCTAGTTATATATATAATGGATTTGACCCATTGGGCTAAATGGGTTTGTCATTATACTAAGTGAATAGATGCTGCAGTGTACCAACGAGGTGGGTTAAAATCCCACTCAGAGAAGAGCAAAACTACACAAAAATTGTCAGCTAAATTGATCAAACTCAGATTAGTGGTACAAAATATTGTTTGGTTGAATTTTCAGAAATAAATGAAATATCTAATACAACCCAGAATCCATATAGGATCCAATGGGATAAATAATATTTGTCTGTTGCTTGCTTGAGACAGTTGTAAAAATATTTATTTCCTGTGACTACTTAACTAGTATATGCTATGAAAAATAATCCTACACAATGTAAAATGATATGTTGCCCTTGAGTCACCTTATGTGATAAGGCATCACCTCCGGTCAATGAAGCTATATTTTTTTTATACATAGGGGTTTTGGCTTGAGGATGATACATGGTTGGTCATTATGGTAATCAAATAGTAGGTACTGCAGTGTACCAACATTGTGGGTTCTAATTCTGCTTAGCATTGAACAAAACTACACAAAAAAATCTAACTCGAAGAATGTTGGGTTGAATTTTCAGACGTACATATATATCTTAAACACTACATCTTTTGCTTCAGTGTAAATGCTGTGTTAATTTGCTCTCCAACCACTACACATGAAGCAATCATTAAAGCCTCATTAAATGCAGGTAAGTAATGCTAATGAAAATATGTGTATATGGCACTTTCTATCTTATTGAATTGTAAGGTAATTTGATATTTACTGTTGAAGAAATGCAGTGAAACCTGTCTAAACAGAACCCTGAGTAAAGTCCCAGTGTAGGAAGAAGAGTTTGAAGATACCAAAGGAGTAATCAGAATCTGTGAATCAAAGGACAGACAACTCAATGACAAAAAACAAAGGACAAAAGGACAAACAGCGATCTACAAAACATACACATAAAACTAAAGATCAAGTAATACGAACCCCACTGAAAACCATGGGAGAACTCATGTGTACTGGTACAGTAAGCAGTTCCTGCTCCACTAGTGGCACCCGTCTTGTTAATTTGACCTGTATAAACTGCAGTGAACACCTGTTTATTCTGAACATAAAAGTTAAGGTTTAGGGTAGGGTGCTGCTCCCCAACATTTGCCTCTAGTAAGGAAGACACTGCCTACCTACCAGAAACCACAAAACTAGTTTCAATTCAAATTGTAGGATTTTTGAATTAGTGATTGTCTTTAAGACTTCTTATATCAGTATTTTAATCTAAATGAATGACTATCAAGATTTTTTTTTTCAGAAAAGGCAGTATTTTGTGAGAAACCAATCACAGATAATATAAAGACAACAGAAGATTGTTACAATTTGGCAGCTTCTAAAAACAAGATTTTATTTAACGCTCTTCACAGGTCTGTATATAAACAATGATTACAACTTATTCTAATATTGTTTCATGCCCAGTTCACCATGAAATGTGTTTCACTGGTACCTATAGGGAGATAATTAACAAGATTCTTAATGATTAAGAGATAACTGTATTGTATTTGAAAATTTCATGGCATCAATTGGAGATATGATTGTTGTAAACTGATATTTGCGACCATGAAATTTTCAAATACAATACAGATATCTCCATTCTAATGCATTACTGAACATAAAAATGTATTCTTGCATATCCCTGGGTCTAAAAATCACACAAATTAAAATTCCGCAAAATGTTGTTGATGACTTTGGCACTTATTCAACATGACGTCATTTGAAGACTTCCAGTTTAAAACATAAAGATAAGACGTTTTTTGCTTTCGTGTACGCTTTAACTTTGATAACTTTTAAGCTAAAATAAGTTTGCAAGGTAGGGATTTTAATTATTTTTGTGTATAATATTGTTGTAAATGTCTTGTGACATGTAGGATTTCATGTTTTGAAGATGGTGGATCCTTTCAGCTGAACCCCTTAGTTACGACTTTTAGATTGAGAATTTATGTAGAATAGTAACCAATCAAATCCAACGATACAAACAAATTGCATTAGAATGCTCATTTGTTTTCTCCAGGAAAACTGGCTTCTCCTATAAACCTGTACCCACAATATAGCTGAAAATATTGTCCATCAATTGAATTGAATTGTTAAAAAAAAATTGAATGTCTTAATGGTATATGACTTACATTACAAAGTAAAGCATATTACAGTGCTCTAGAATTGAAAACTGAACATAGCGAAGATTGGTAATAGGTATGATTATAGGTTCGATTACATGGCATCCCAATTCAGGGAGCATCTGTTGGCCTCTAATTTTTTATTTTACAAATGAAGACTCCAATGCTGTCTATGGGATCAAAGTTCTGGGGATACAGTGTGTGACATAGGCTGCAATATGGAATATTTAAAAAAAAGTCTGAAGAACTATCAATGTTGATGAAGTTGTATTTTGCACCAATAGAAACCCCCAGGATCTACAGAATTTTTACATATACACTGTACAGTAAAACTTGCTTTAATCAACAATGATATGATCTTGATTTTAATTTCCTTTCACAGTACATTTCATTTTAATTAATGCTGTATTTAGTGACCACCTGTCTTCTGTGACCCTATTTCAGTGATCCTTTGGAAGTTCACATAAGGCAGGTTTTACTGTACCATTAAGGGGGAATTAAAAATAAAGTAAATTGCAATGATGAAACTAGGATATACATGTACACAAAAGACAGTCCCTGGTTTCTTTTTAGACTGCATTCCTGTTGTAAATTGTTTTGCAGACGATTTGATCCTGACTTTTACCAAGTTTACAGTAAAATTCAAGAGAAAAAGCTAGGGAATCTAAGGCTTATTAAAGTTACCAGTCGAGACTTGGAAGCTCCACCAATATCATACATTAAAACATCGGGTGAGAATATCATTGCCTCCGCCAATTAAGAGGTATATTTCATATTTAATAGAATATTTACTTTACTTTATCATTTTTCATAAAATGAAATAATTTAGGCCATGCAAAGATAATTTCTTGGTTCTCAGGCCCTTTTTTGTCAAAATTGATGAGGGAGGGCGGCATTTTTTTTTATCCTTTTACTGCTGTAAAAAGTGATGAGGGAGGCATTTTTTCTTCTTTTTTTTTGTGAAAAATATGGCAATGTATAAATCTTTTCATTACTTTATTGAAAATTTCAATTTTATTTCTTCCGATGGTGGCAGAAACATCACAAGTGGTTAATTTTTATGGAAACGTCCAATCCGTTGGTCCCAACGTACCATTTTTTATCTCCGTAAACAATTCCAATAAGGTACAAGCTTCGGAGAAGCCCCCTATTATGTTTCCTGGTAAAACTGGCAAACATTTGTGCCAAATTTGCACAGAAACGATTGACATTTTGTCTAAATGTCAAACGGAAACACGTTTTTTATTTATACATTGTCATAACGATGCTTTAAATCTCATTTAAGCATGATGCGTTTTAAAGCGTTTCACCGACCACGCGATATAAGAGAAAAACGGATGCGGTTGTTTTTTCCGTACGAACAGCGCTACCGCATTACAAATTTTTTTTTTACTATTTTTGCAAAAAAATCGGCAATGCGGCGACGAATTTCCACATGCGGGCGGGCCTGAGAACCAAGAAATTAACTTTGTATGGCCTTAGTCTTTTTTATGTTGGGTCATTTATAAAATGTTTGATAAAGATTTAAAATTGAGATAAAAGGTATGGTAAATAACTAAGCTACAAAAATTACAGTGCAACCTCACTGCAAATGGTTAATTTTCCTGGTGGAAATGTGAATGATTCATCAATTCATGACCTTGACATATGACTCTGGCTGTCAGTGTCAAGGACGCAATTCATTTACGTACAATGTACAAAGATAAATAACTAAACTTTGAACAAAATTAAGGCATAACCTCACTACATATGTTTGATTTTCCAGGTGGAATTTTAAATGATTCAACAATTCATGACCTTGACATGTCACTTTGGCTGTCGGGTTCAAGGCCAAAATCCATTTATGTACAAGGTACAGCATTTGACCCAGAAATTGGTAAATGTAATGACATGGATCAAGTAATTGTGACAATAAAGTATGAAAATGGTGTAATTGCTTGTCTGGACAATGGAAGAGTATCAGGATATGGATATGATCAGAGACTTGAGGTCAGTCAGAAATAACTTGCAATAATTACATTTAAACACGTATTTTCACATATAGTTTACATTTTCTAAGTCTCAAATATTTGTGAATTTTACATATAAAGTTTGACAAATCTTACTTTTTTATCTGGCAATCCATTCACATAAACAACATTTATTATCAGCTTAGTATCCTTGCCTCCTTTTATCACTGGTTTGGTCAAACCAAAGACTAAACAATTGGTATTTGCTGCTTCTTTGCCAGTTTTACAGCATTTATAAAGAGTATCAGCAAAGACTGATTGGGTCGTAATCTGGACAATGTGTCTAAACTGAGCGACATGTATACCCATAGAGTGTTGTTTCAGTGAGCTATCACTATGAAAAAGCAAACATTATCTTCATTTCATCGAAAAGTATTTCGTCCCACGATGAAAAATATTTCACAAGCTGTAGCATTCAACAACTCCTTTTTATTTTATTTTATTTGTGAGCTTTACTTTATTGTGAAAGGAAAGTCTAAATAGTGATGGTTAACAATTCCATAAATATCAACAAAATGAACAATCGGCTCTCACCTCATCAAATCATTGAACATAAAAAGAATCATGACATATGATGTTGGAGATCTACAAAAAATGTAGGTCCTAGCTTGGAACAGACACAAAAATGTGGCAGGGTTAAACCGTTTAATGACAATACAACTTGATAATTGGATCTCAAACGGAAATGCAGATTAACAATAATAAACCTGCATTGGTATTATTTATCTATGATTTTTTCTCTCTCTCAAGTTTTTCATTTTTATTTTAGGCTCTGTTTGATAAAGGTATGTTAAGTGTTGGGAACCCCACACCTAGTAATGTTACAGAATACACAATCTCCTCTACATTGTCAGGACTGATTGAGCCTCATTTCACCACCAGATACCCACAAGCTTATGCTAATGAATTAGAACATTTTCTTGATGTATTGGAAGGTATGTTGGAATATTGTACAAGCATATATTAATTGTCTAAGTTTAATAACAAGATTTGTTCATTCCACGATATAGCTGAAATATTGCTAAAGTCGGCATTAAACACCAATCAATCTATCGATCAGTTAATCATATATTAACCTCCTACACATGAATGTAGCACAAGGGCAGATAATTTGTCTTTGACTACACCATTAAATGTCAACAGGATGAATAGCAATATACATGATATATGCAAATATGTGGAGTTAGGGGTTAGGATTATGTTGTTTAATGCCACTTTCAACAATATTTCAGTTATATAGCACTTGGCAGTCAGTTTTATTGGTGGAGGAAACTGAAGTACCCAGAGAAAACCACAGACCTGTCGCAAGTAGCTGACAAACTTTATCACATAATATTGTATTGAATACACCTCGCCATGAGCTGGATTCGACCTCATAACTTTAGTAGTGATTGCATAGGTAGTTGTAAATCTAACTACAATACGATCACGACCATGACGACCCCTGCAAATATGTGGTGTTGAGTGCTAATGTTCAATTTAGTTATACCAATAATACTGTTTGTGTTATGACATGAACTTTCATTTAAGACTATTTAATGATTATAAAAAAACATAACAGTCGTAGGGATTTTTATGAAGGGTGATAATTAGTCAACCTGTTTAATATCATTTTTTCACTAAATTAACTAGATAACATTCAAGTTTATACTCATGCATTATTCATAGCTCTCAAATATATTTCTTGCATCACATAAAGGTGACTTTTATGAGACTCTTCATACATTTAAACTTCTTAACCACAATACACTAAAATATTGTCTTTTTGAGCTACGTTTCTACTTTCTGATTGGTCGTTAGATGTATATATTAGCATATATAATCTGTGCTTATCACTGCTAAACCACTCGTCTCATGTGCTGTAGATCATGACTTGTGAGTTTGGTTCCCTCCCTTGTCTTTATCTACTGTATACATCTTACATGATAAAGCTACTTGTTGAAGGTCAGTGGTTTTCTCTAAGTACTTTGGTTTCCTGAATAAACCTGATCTTTATGGCATTAAAGCTTTCACAGCTACAGGAAAGAGAAAAATCTTCCAGAATGCCAGTATGTATTTTCTCTCTTATAAAGGTAATGACCTACAGAAATCAGTCTTAATTAAATTTAGAAAAAATGAGCCAAAAAACAACATTGTAATTACATTGTACCGACGGTTGATGATTTTCTTTGGGTACTCCGATTTCTGCCACCAATACAACTGATCACCATGATATAACTTAAATATTGTTAAACCACCATAATCCTACTTTTGCAGGTAAATGTGAGATGAGAGTCACTAAAGAAGACACCATTAAAGTGATGAAGTTAGTGGGAGCCTGTCTAAAATCTGTACAAACACAAGGACCCGTACCATTTGATGACTAAATATGATGTTTTGCTCAAAGTGTCTCCAGTTACATTTAATATTGTTTTATTTTTTTTTCAGTATAAACTTATAAGTTAAGATTATTGAAGAGTGGTAGGAAGGGTTCTCATCTCGGATTCCCATCAAAATTAAGTGTTGTTTCCCTATTGCGCCAAAGATTAGAATCCCGATATCGTTTAATCCGGAAATCCCAAATTTTAAATGACAAAATCCAGAATTCCCTTGAAATGAAAAGCTCAATTCAGATATCCCGTAATGGATCCTTTTATCCCTCATTATTATATTGGTATCGTCTTCTCTGAAATCATCCTTATTAGTTTGACTTGCTAGTTAGTTTATACTACATATTAAAATTTATGTCAGCCAGTGTTATCACTTTATATCTTCATCACTGTAATTTTTTTTACATTTCAATCTTCTCCTCTGAGACCTAATGTGCAATCTAAGTTGGCTACCATTTACTGTAAAGTCTATTTGTTCAGCTGAAATTTGAAATGTAGGTGTTAGAAAATGAGTTGATGATACATTATATATATAGATTCTCCTACTGCTACCAGTGGACTTCAATATTTCTCCACTTTAGTTTGATGGAGAGCTTTTAAATTTGAAAATTTAACTATTGAGAGTGGGAAAATATCATAAGACCTACATGCCTCCTGAAGTTTTATTTGACACATAACATTTACCCATGTGTCTCCTGCAGTTTAAGAAATGGCTTTTTATTTGTAACACATACATTTATATATGTGTTTTCTGAAGTTAAAAAATGGTCTTTTATTTGTTACATACATTTACCCATGTGTCTCCTGTGGTTACAAATGTCCTTTTATTTGTGACACATACATTTACCCATGTGTCTCCTGTAGTTAAAAATGGCCTTTTATTTGTGACACATAAATTTACCCATGTGTCTCCTGTAGTTAAAAATGGCCTTTTATTTGTTACATACATTTACCCATGTGTCTCTTGTAGTTAAAAATGGCTTTTTATTTGTGACACATACATTTACCCATGTGTCTCCTGTAGTTAAAATGGCCTTTTATTTGTGACACATACATTTACCCATGTGTCTCCTGTAGTTAAAAATGGCCTTTTATTTGTAACACATACATTTACATGTATATATATGTTTTCTGAAGTTAAAAAAATGGTCTTCTACAGTTATTTAGCTTTATTTTTTATAATAATTTACAAATAATTAAGCATTTGTTTTATTACTGTTATAAATTATACAAATTATACATTTTATATGTGATTTTTATTAATTGTTAAATTGAATTTTTGATATTTATGAGTTGTTTAATGGGATTCATTTGGATGTGTTGTATTGTAAGACAGTATGTACCTGTTTATAACCTGATCAGGTTGTGAAGTATTATTTGATTGGATTAAATCATAACCACATATGTTCTTGGACACAGTCAAACCTGTATAAAGCAGTCATCTTTTGGACTAAGGGAAAATGACTCCATAAGACAATTGACCACTTATTTTAGATCGTTCATCCAGATCTTCAGTTCTGTTCCATAATTATTTGTGTATTATTATTACCAAACGATAATTAATTGGAAAACTTGACGGTCAATGCTGCTGTGGTTTTGTAACAATTTTACTGTTAATTAGTTAATAATCAATTATTTGATAGTTTTCTTGGTACAATTGGTTTATGAGAACACCTCGAAAATTAATTTTAAAACCAACAATTTTTAAAATTCTATGATGAAAGGTAAACTGTTATGGTGGAGTGACCGCTGAAAGCATTAGTGAAGTGGACTATTTATTTATGTTATAATAACATGTTAAAAAACAATTCCACCAATATCAACAAATAATCATTTACCAATTTACACTTCACAAAAGTTTAAAGCATTTTTTGGACAGATAGAATACTTAGAACTTGTGTACTGCTTTACTACTTCCGGTAATTACAGGGTATAAATCAATACTCCCCGTCGTGATCATGATCGTATTGTAATTGGATTTACAACTACCTGTGCAATCAGTGCCTATCACCACTAAAGTTGTGAGTTCGAACCCCGTTCATGGCGAGGTAGACTCAATACAACATTATGTGATCAAGTTTGTCCGTGACTTGTTACAGGTCTGTGATTTTCTCCGGGTACTCCGATTTCATCCACCAATAAAACTGACTGCCACGATATAACTGAAATATTGTTGAAAGTGGCTTTAACACCCTATAAACCATAAACCCCATATATTTCTAGTAATCATTTAGTCAAAGCTTCCCATACAACCACCTTTATAAGAGGTCATTATCTCAGTCACAATGATCACATATAAAAAATAAAATAACCTTATTAATTATATGGTCACTTGTTGATAATTCCTTACTGGTTTAGCTGTATTTATTTACATATCACAGTGTATTAATATGTTATTTTGACAGATTATGTCATTAGCAGCTTGTGTACTGGTTTACAACAAATCACAGTTTTTAATGTTTAAAATATGTTTAAAAAAAAAATATGAAGATAACCATTTTATTATAAATTGTTGGCAGACATTGAGAATTTTACATGTCAGAATTACAAATAAATATATCAAGACCTGATTTCAAATTTATTGTAGTGCCCTCCTTTTTTACATGGATTCAAGTGGCCATCAAAACCATGCTTTTTTATACCCCCACTCGTAGAGAGGGGGCTATATTGCAATCACCTTGTCCGTCCGTCCGTTCACACTTTCGTAACAGATATCTCGGCTTCTTCTGGAAGAAATAATTTTATATTTGATATGTGGCTTTGTATGGTGACTTGTACCGTGTCTCCCCTTTCCAGGTTTACCGCACATCTACTTCCTGTTTACAGTGCGACTTAGAATTTTTCATGTTTGTCGTAATGAAAACTTTCGTAACAGTTATCTCAGCTTCTACTGGAAGAAATGATTTTATATTTGATATATGGCTTTGGCATGGTGACTTGTACCGTGTCTCCCCTTGTCAGGTTTACCGCACATCTACTTCCTGTTTACCGTGCGACTTACAAATGAACGAGTGGTGGTATTCTTAGCACGACGTAGCGTGCAACATCTTGTTTGTCTAGCCCGTGATGAAATTTGCTGAAAGTGAGACATAGGTATTGCTTTTCTCATGGTGTTGAACATGTCAATTAATTGTAATTAGAAGAGTTGCTCCACACATTAATCATTGAGTGTACATGTCAGCCAGGCATGTGTTAAGTGACCTTGACCTCATTTTCATGGTCTCCAAACTTTGTTAAAAATACATCAAGTTTTTGTGATTATGTCAGTTTTTCCATTATAACACAACATAGGCTCACCATATTTGGTCCACACATTAATCAAAGATGATACATGTCAGCCAGGCATGTGTCACCTGATTCATGATATACTGACTTAACTTTATGTCAAGTTTTCATGATTTAGTCTGTTTCTCCATTACCATGCAACCTAGGTTCACTTTATTTGGTCCACACATTATCATGATGGGTACATGTCAACCATGTATCACCAGAACTTGGCCTATTGCCTTTGTTAAGTTTACACCAGGTTTTCGTGATTAGATCTGTTTCTCCTTTACCATACAATCTCAGCTGTCTACACATTGATCACATGGGGTATATAAAGGTAAAGGTAAAAGGTAAAATATATTTAGGTTTAAAAATTTCAACATCATGCACAAGTGTTTAAAAATTTCTCGTTAAGTTAAAATAAAACAAAACTGCCATCTTTAACTGAAACTTCAATCCACCAATTGTAGTTGCTGAGAACTTTCTCACCAAGGATAGCCCATGAAAGCCATTCAGCTTATTTCCAATGGGGTCCTTTATAAGTATCAGCTTAAAGTTCAAGTGGACATTAAAAGATCAACATGAGTGGGTAGAGGGATTA
>MJUT01053519.1:0-12768 GCA_002080005.1 Gigantidas platifrons
TTATGGAAGGAGGTACGAAAGTTGACGTTGGCTTCCCGACTGTTCTCCTGATGTCCATCTGCAAATCGCCGCAATTGGGAAAAAAAGAATAATGACAATATTTGCTAAAATATATCGTTTTAAATAAACAAATTTTGTAATAAAGTACGGAAAATGATTATTAAATCCAGATTTTCAAATAAATAACCCTTAATGTCTTAAAACGTAGATTATGGTTTCTTCTCTTCATGTCGATCTGCAAATCGCGGCGATTGGGAAAAGAAGAACAATGATAATATTTGCTAAAATATATCGTTTTAAATGTTTTGTTGTTGTAATAAAGTACTAAAAATTATTATAAAATGCAGATTTTCATGTAGGTAGCAATTAAAACTATGTAAAATTGATGTATTGATAAATGTGTTTATTGATCCAAACTGTTTATATAACAAATTTTGACTTAAAATAAAAACTACAATTTAAGTGCTTTGAAAGGGTATGACATTTACAGTATTTTGCTTCATGGTATTATGGGTTTTGCTACTCATTGAAGGGCTAAGCTGTAAATCATTGTCCTGTGTTCTTTGGTAGCTATCTCATTGGCAATTATATCAAATTTCATTATTTTCATATTTGAAGGAAAAAAACACCCTCAAAACTGTCTTTTTGAGAAAGACATTTTCACTCCAAAAAACTCTCAGATTGCAGGCTTTTGCATCTATATTTTCAACATTTATCTGGGGGGGGGCATACCCCCAGACCCCCTTAGCCAACTCGCATCCTGAAGGGTGCTCGCCGCATCTACAGGACTAGTTGGGATTTCTAAGGACTAGTGATTGATATCTTCTACTAACCCTTTGGGCTAGTAACTACAAAAGTTAATTTCTTACCCTGCCTAAACCATATATATTTATGATCAGGGTGACTAGGCAAATTGAATGCCTTATAGCTCATGCTCCGGGGGTCATACCCCACCCCTACCTCAAGTGAACTTTTTAATGGTTGATATCCCCACCCCTAAGCCATATATATTTATGATCAGGGTGACTAGGCAAATTAAATGCCTTATAGATCAGGCCCCGGGGGTCATACCCCACCCCTAGCTGAGGTAAACTTTTTAATGGTTGAAATCCCCACCCCTAAACCATATATATTTATGATCAGGGTGACTAGGCAAATTAAATGCCTTATAGCTTAGTCCCTAGGGGTCATACCCCACCCCCTACATGAAGTGAATTTTTTAATGGTTGAGATCCCCACCCCTAAACCATATATATTTATGATCAGGGTGACTAGGCAAATTAAATGCCTTATAGCTCAGGTCCCAGGGTTCATACCCCACCCCCTACCTGAGATGAACTTTTTAATGGTTGAGATCCCCTCCTCCAAATCATATATATTTATGATAGGGGTGCATAGATAAATAAAATGCCCCAAGAGTTGAGGCCCGAGGTCATCCCCATCCCCTACCAGAAGTTTTTTATAGTCGAATATAAAACAAGACCAAATGAATTTGACTTCCAACTCGTTTTAGTTAGTAATGTCCGAAGAGACAAGTTAAAAAAATGTTAATGTAGAGGCCTGTGGGAAGCACCTATAGGCTATGGAATGTTCTGTATTAATTTTCGTAAGAGCAGGATTTAAGGTGAGCGACACAGGCTCAGCTCAGTGCTGAGCCTCTAGTTTCATCAAATTTTCAAAATTTTAATACTTTTCGTTCTTTATTTCAAAAATTATAAGAGATAGATGATAAGTTTAAACTGTAAACATGTGCAGCATGTCAAGGTCTACCTACCTTGCAATTGTGAAGGAAATCTGATTACCCATCTTGAAGTTATTGCCCTTTTTTCATAAAATTTTCAAAATTTTAATACTTTTCGTTTTTTATTTCAAAATCTATAAGCGATTGATGATAAGTTTAAATTGCAAACATGTTCAGCATGTCAAGATCTACCAACCCTGCAATTTTGAATAAAATCTGATTTCCCCTCTTGGAGTTATTGCCCTTTTTTCATCAAATTTTCAGAATTTTAATACTTTTCATTCTTTATTTCAACAACTATTAGAGATAGATGATAAGTTGAAGCTGCAAAAATGTGCAGCATGTCAAGATCTACCTATTGTGAATGAAATGTGATTACCCATCTTGGAGTTATTGCCATTTTTAGCTCACCTTGTCAAAGGCCATGTGAGCTTTTGCCATCAGGTTTCGTCTGTCATCGTCCGTCGTAAGCTTTTCACATTTTAATCTTCTCCTCAGAAACCACTTGGCCCATTTAGAACAAACTTTGGTGGAATGGTCCTTGGATGGCCCCCTTCCAAAATTATGTCCGGTGATCCCGACTTCCAACCAAGATGGCCGCCAAGCTCAAAATAGAAAAAAGGGGGGATGTCCATTGCTCCTTTAGTATAAGTAAAATGAGTTCAAATTTTAACTGCAACTACATGGCAAGGAGTAATTTAACATAAATTCCGGGTTTTTCTTTGAAATTTTTCTTTCAGCCGATTTATACAGATTATGCAATTTAGGCATATTTTGATTAAAGATCACATTTAAATCTTCTCCTCTGAAAACTCTGAACCAAATTAAGCCAAGCCTGGCAGGAATGGTCCCTGGGTGTGTCCGACAGTCCCGCCCTCCATTCAAGATGGCTACTGTTACTAAAAATAGAAATTTCTTCAATTGTCCATTGCTGCTTTAGTACAAGTCAAAATGAGCTCAAATTTTAACTGCAGCTACATATTCCGGGTTTTTCTGTGAAATTTTTCTTTCAGCCGATTTATACCGATTATGCAAATTAGGCATATTTTGATAAAAGATCACATTTAAATCTTATTCTCTGAAACCATTGAATCAAATTAAACCAAACCTGGCAGGGAAGGTCACTGGGTGGGTCACTTTGGTGGAATGGTCCTTGAATGGTCCCCTTCCAAAATTGTGTCCGGCATTTCAGACCTCCGACCAAGATGGCCACCACAGCCGAATTTAATTTAACATAGGACCCTATGGGAAATTCCCATCAAAATCTTGTCTGAAACCATTTGCTCAATAAGAACTAAATTTTGATGAAATAGTCATTGGATGGTTCTCTTCCAAAAATGTGTCCGGCTGTTCGGCCTTTCGAACAAAATGGCCCCCACAGCCGAACTTAGCTTAACATAGGTCCCTATGGGGAATTTACATACAAATCTTGTTGTCTGGAGCCAGTTGCTCAATTGGAACGAAACTTTGATAAAATATTCATTGGATAGTCCTCTTCCAAAATTGTGTCTGGTGGTCCCGCCCTCTGACAAAGATAGCTGCACAGCTGAACTTAGTTTAACATAGGACCCTATGGGAAATTCACATAAAAACCATATTGTCTGGAACCAGTAGCTCAATAAGAACCAAACCCTGATGGAATAGTCATTCGATGGTCCTTTTCCAAAATTGTGTCCGGCAGTCACGCACTCTCACCAAGATGGCCACCACAGTGTAGTTGTATTGTTATTGAAAGCAGCTTGATCCAGGTGAGCTATTACAGGCCTCTGGTTTCATCAAATTTTCACAATTTTAATACTTTCGTTTTTTATTTTTTATAAGAGATAGATGTTAAGATTAAATTGCAAAAATGTGCAGCATGTCAAGATCTACCTACCCTGCAATTTTGAAGTAAATCCCATTACCCATTTTGGAGTTATTTCCCTTTATTCATCAATTTTTCAATATTTTAATACTTTTCGTCCTTTATTTCAAAAACTATAAGAGATAGATGTTAAGTTTAAACAATAAAGATGTTCAACATGTCAAGATCTACCTACACTACAATTTTGAAGTAAATCCCATTACACATTTTGGAGTTATTGTCCTTTTTTCATAAAATGTTCACAATTTTTATACTTTTCGTTTTTTATTGCAAAAACTATAAGAGATATATGTTAAGTTTAAATTGCAAAAATGTGCAGCATGTTGAGATCTACCGACCGTGCAATTTTGAAGTAAATCTGATTACCCATCTTGGAGCTATTTCCCTTTATTCATAAAATTTTCCAAATTTTAATACTTTTCGTGCTTTTTTTCAAAAACTATAAGAGATAGATGTTAAGTTTAAACTTCAAACATGTTCAGCAATGTCAAGATCTACATACCCTGCAATTTTTAAGTAAATTCCATTACCCATTTTGGAGTTATTGCCCTTTTTTCCATCGAATTTTCACAATTTTAATACTTTTCGTTTTTTATTTCAAAAACTATAAGGGATAGATGTTAAGTTAAAACTGCAAAAATGTTCAGCATGTCAAGATCTACAAAGTCAGTTCACAGTTGAAAATGTCCGACAACTTTGTAAAGAGTTATTCCTCTTGAAATGCATTTTTTGTTGACTTTCACTGCTTTTGGTTACTTAAATAATCAAAGGGAAGCAACTCTATTACAAAATGTGAAGTAGCAAAAGCTAAATTTTGAGAAACATTGACATTTATGTTTTTTTCACAGCAATATTGATAACTTACATTAAAGGGGGGAACACCTGCCCAAATTTTTTGGAAGAGGGGGTCTGCAATGACGAGGGCTACATTTGTAATTTTTTGACCGGAGTTGCCAAATTTTATTGACTGATGTTGTTATTATACACAGGTGAGCTATACAGACTCCTGGGAGCCTCTAGCTATTTCAAAATATCTGAAAGTTCAACAAACCACAACATCGATATCTGGTACCTTATGTACATACAATTTTATACCTTTACGTACGGAATTCAGGCTTAAATAAATCGTAAAGCAGTTTCAGAAATTGATATTTCTGATAACCGCAAAGTATAACAACGAGCAACAACTGACTTATAACACTTTCCCGGCGGGAAATACCGATCAGCAAGTTACTTTCCTGTGTGTTTTTTTTTTACGTTTTTTACTTTCCCCGGGAAACGGGAAATGCTAATCTTCATGCCCTGCTTGCTGTTTACCGTGCGACTTATTTTTCCTGTTTGCCGTAATAAAAACTTTTGTAACAAATATCTCAGCTTCTACTGGAAGAAATGATTTTATATTTGATATATGGCTTTTACATGGTGACTTATACCGTGTCTTCCCTTTCCAGGTTTACCGCACATCTACTTCCTGTTTACCGCGCGACTTAGAATTTTTCATGTTTATCGTAATAAAAACTTTCGTTACAGATATCTCAGTTTCTACGGAAGAAATGATTTTATATAAATATCTACTTCCTGTTTACCTCATAGTTAGTGATCCATTTTCTGGTAATGAGTGTTGAGATGTATACAAATTTGACACAAATGAACGAGTGGGGGTATTCTTAGCATGACGTAGCGTGCAACATCTTGTTGTTCTTAATATTCCCATCACATGTTACATTTTCAAAAAACAAAGGAGTTATTTGTATCGGAAAAGGGTGGGGAGGGGGGGTCTACGTAGTACGTATAATTTCATGTTTTACGTGATTGGCCGTAGGTTAAATAACTGTCAGTTTTAACTTGTTTTATGCGTACACGTTTTTTTTCTTCTTTGTCCCCAATGTTGTCGTACTTTCCCATGTTTTTGGAGGTCACTGATCGTTGATCAAGTGTTGACAGGTAGTCCTGTAATGATCGGTAATTACACAAAAAAATCATTTCCCTTTTCGTTAGTGCAATAAAATGATTAACATGAAGTCATAATGATTTTGTAAATATCAAAAGATAAATTTATACGACATTATTTTACGAATTACATAATATTTAATGATAAGATTGCAACTGATCAATGCTGATATAATATACGATACCGGATTGATGACTTCACGGCTCTTTCGGAAGAGCTCTAATTTCAGGTATAATCTGAGAATGTATTATGTCCCTTGTCTCCGCACATTACGGTATATTATTTTTAACATTCATTAACACAAATGTCTTTTAGTTACTGTCATTTGAATATTCACGTTAACTTGTTAAGACCAAGGAGTTTTCCTTTAAACCGCCAAATTCATTCGGAATATTTCCTCTTTACCTTTATATGTAGAGTAACTTGATTAGTCAAATTTTGAAACCCGGAAGTGTACCGATGTAAACGTAAAACAGTAAAAAAAAATGTCAGACGACAACAGTAAATGACAAACAAAAGGTATTATTTATTTAGCCAGTGTTCTAAATAATATTCGGTATAATTAAACAAAATATATCAAATAAGGGGGGGGGTGGGGGGGGAGGGGGTATTTACGAAAAATGCTAGTCTTGAAACGAAAATTGTTGTCTCTCGACTGGTATTTTTCTCTATTAATTTGGTTCAAACTTTCCAGAAAAGTTATACATATCTTGAATTATTCCTATGTATAATTCAAAGAAATTTCAATGACTTGCGGTGAAAATATATGTGCGTTAATATCGATTTGTGAATTTTGTCCCCCCCTTTTTAATTAGGCGCATATTTCAGTTATGTTTTTAAAGTCAGACTTTTATAACTGCCACAATCTCACTTTCAGTGCCTGTCTCAACCATATCTATGAAGTACGTTAAGCAGTGGTGAATGCTAGTTAAGATATTTCGGATAATGTATGTAAAAATAAAAATGTTTCGTTCTTAGATTTGACCTTTGACTCCGGATATAGAAAATCTGCACAATCCTAGAATGCGACGACATGCCTAAATCGATGCAAAATGTCTTTGTCTTCAAACTAATATCCAATACAGCGTGTGGTATTTCGGTCCATTAAATTTCCCATTTTACCTTGATTGTCACTGCACTATTAAGAAATTGTCTAAAAATTGCAAACACGCGGAACACTGTTGATGGCTTTGTCGCAAAAATGTAATGAAAAGTTGTGATGTCATAATAAACTTTTCAGCGTAGAACATAAACATCTGACGTTATTTCGCATCATGTACGCTTCAGTTGGTTAAAATCCAATAAGAAATTATTTCAAATGTAAACAATGTCTTTATTTTCAATGTTTTTATTATACCCCCGCAACGAAGTTGTTAGGGGGTATACTGGTTTCACCATGTCCGTCCGTCCGTCTGTCCATCCGTCTGCAGACAAATCCTATGTCGTACCATAACTTGAGTTGTGTTTTTTAGAATCTTTTAAAATTGTATCAGCTGTTTACTGGTGAAGATCCCTTTCATTTTTGACGATTTTCACTTTTGCCGTTCCAGAGTTATTGGACTTGATATGACGGAAGATTTTTACCCTATGTCGTATGATAACTTGAGTAGTGTTTCTCAAAATATTTTGAGATTTTATCAGCAGCTTACCGGTGAAGAGAGGAGGACCCCTTTCATTTTTGACGATTTTCACTTTTGCCGTTCCAGAGTTAGTGTACTTGATATGATGGAAAATATGATTTTTGCCCTATGTCGTATGATAACTTTAGTAGTGTTTCGCAGAATGTTTTGAAATTTTATCAGCAGCTTACCGGTGAAGAGAGGAGAATCTCTTTCATTTTTGGTCGGAACAATCAGTAATGTTTTCGTTATGGAAATAGGTTGGACAGATGTGGGGAGCGGGTGGTATATCTTTTTAGTGAGCTGTGCTCACAGTAATACTAGTTTAATTTGACCGATTTTTATTTAAATCTGTACATTTGGTAAAAATACAACAAATACCTGTAGATTATCACGACCTCATTTACGTTAATAAACATATATAATAATCAGTCCTTGTTAGTATACAATATACAATCTACATACATTTGTAGATCAATATCATATTTTTTTAGACAATGTTTCAAACAAATACAACTTCTACACGATATTCTAATATGATAGCAATCTTATTTTGTTTACTTAAGAGATATATAGAAATAAATAAAAACAGAAATACCAAACTGCATTGATTAAAATTTTGGGTTTCAAAGTATTCAATATAACGGCTTATTCATATTAAAATCCCTTAGTAACTTCTTGGGTATCTTCAAACTCTTCTTACGTCATGTCATTTCTGATTTGACGGCCATCATAAGCGAGGGTTATAAAATAATTGCATTAGACTGTTTAATCTTGTAATGAGGTATACTAGATATGTATAGTTAATAATTTACAAACTCGATATCAGAAAAGTAGAAAACAAAGGTAGACAGCTTCAGCTTTAAAAAGTGATTTATTATCTTTTAATGATTATTTTTTATATCAGATAATTCATGTTGTAATGACATACTGATTGTTGTTACCTATCATGTTATTATATGATGCCACTTGATATGACATACCATATCATGACATAGTGCCCGTCGATGTGACATACCATGATATGACATACTGTTTATGGAAGCATGTCATGTTATTGCATTCTATGTTGTTGTGACATAGTGTTTGCTGTGTCATGATATGTGACATGTTATTATGACATAGCAAGTGTCTGTTGTTACGACTTACCATGATATGATGCATTGTATGTTGTTGTGTCATAACATCTGACATAGTGCCTCTTGTGACATATGATGTTAATATGACATACATTTTTGTCCCCCGACGCTTCGTCGAAGGGGACTATAGAAATGGGTGTCGTCCGTCCGTCCGTGTGCTTGGTTTCCAGATGATAACTTGTGAATGAAAAGTCAGATTGAAGCTAGGTTTGGTATGTAAGTGTATTTTATGAATATCTAGGTCAAGTTCGATAATGACAATTTTTCAAAAATTTTTACTAGAGTTGTACCCCTTTTTATACCTCAAAATTGCTAAATATTTGGTTTCCAGATGATAACTTGGGAACAAATAGTCAGATTGAAACTAGGTTTGGTATGTAAGTGTATCTCATGAATATCTAGGTCAAGTTCGATAGCGATCATTTTTCGACAATTCTTACCAGAGTTATATCCCTTTATATACTTCGTCCGTGTGTCCGAATTGGTTTCCAGATGATAACTTGTGGATGAAAAGTCAGATTGAAGCTAGGTTTGGTATGTAAGTGTATCTTATGAATATCTATGTCAAGTTCGATAATGACAATTTTTCAACAATTTTTACTTGAGTTGTACCCCTTTTCATACCTCAAAATTGCTAAATATTTGGTTTCCAGATGATAACTTGGGAACAAATAGTCAGATTGAAACTAGGTTTGGTATGTAAGTGTATCTCATGAATATCTAGGTCAAGTTCGATAGCGAAAATTTTTCGACAATTCTTACCAGAGTTATATTCCTTTTTATACTTCGTCCGTGTGTCCGAATTGGTTTCCAGATGATAACTTGTGAATGAAAGGCAAATTGAAGCTAGGTGTGGCATGTAAGTGTATCTCATGAATATCTAGGTCAAGTTCGATAATGACAATTTTTCGACAATTTTCACTAGAGTTGTGTCCCTTTTTATACCTCAAAATTGCTAAATATTTGGTTTCCAGATGATAACTTGGGAACAAATAGTCAGATTGAAACTAAGTGTATCTCATGAATATCTAGGTCAAGTGCGATAGCGATCATTTTTCGACATATCTTACCAGAGTTGCATCCCTTTTTATAAAAAAATGTACTTCAAAATTGCTAATATTTTGGTTTTCAAATTATAACTTGTGAACAAAAAGTCAGATTGAAACTAGGTTTGGTATGTAAGTATATCTCATGAATATCTAGGTCAAGTTCAATAATGATGATTTTTCGACAAATCTAACCAGAGTTACTCCCCATTTTTTTTTATTTCAAAATGGTCCTTGGGTGGTCCCCTTTCAGAATTATTTAAGTCAGGTGAGTGATACAGGCTAACCTGAACCTCTAGCTTACAATTACAGTAGTTTCAAAATTAAATCTTACGATATAACTTTGGCGTCGGGGGACCAGTGGCCAACAGCCTTTTATTTTAATATGATCACCCGGAATAGCAACATTGAGGAGTTTCTGCAAATTTTAAGCCATACATGAATTATTGATCCAGGGATAGCTCGTGGATTTAGTTTTGAAAATGGGTCTCTCGTTGACACATAAAGCAACATGGTGTCCAATTTTTTCGGAACCACTTCACTTCGGAGACAAATAGACAACTTGCATGAAAATAACAACTCCAAGGTCGAGTAGAATATGTGACTACCAGAACTCACAGGTCGGATAAATGCCCCCTCCGGCAACACGAAGTCACAGGTCGGAGTAGAATATGCTACTACCCAATCTCACGTCGGGTTTGTGCAACCCTCACCCCTCTACGGCAACACGAAATCAGGTAAGAGATTTGTCTACTCGAACTCCTAGGTCAGTTACCAGCTTTGACTAACCAAACTCCCAGGTCATGTCAAAGTTTTGACGATCATAACTCATAGGTCAGGTATTGCATTGACAATCCGAACTCCCAGGTCAGGTAACAATTTGTACCACCCGAACTCCTAGGTCAGGTAAAAGCTTTGATTACCCGAACTCTTAGGTCAGGTAAAACTTTAGACTAACCGAGCTCCCAGGTCAGATAAACGCTTTGACTACCCGAACTCCGATTCAATGTCAGGTAAAATCTTTGACCACCCGAACTCCAATGTCAGGTAAAACGTTTGACTAACCTTACTTACCTTACCGCCAACTCTTCTTCCGCCCTTTACGGGCAACCCCATCTAATGGGTAGTGTGTGGTGTGCTGTTTTCTTGTGCTATGTTGTGTTGTGTGTTGTGTGTTGATATGTCCTCCACCATCCAGAATATATACATTCCCTGCCACCACATATATCCGTGCATACATTAAAATTCGTGCCATATATACAGTGATGACTTATAAAATTTGTGCAACCCTCACCCCTCTACGGAAACACGAAATCAGGTAAGAGATTTGTCTACTCGAACTCCTAGGTCAGTTACCAGCTTTGACTAACCAAACTCCGGGTCAGATAAACGATTTGATTACCCGAACTCCAATGTCAGGTAAAAGATTTGACCACCCGAACTCTTAGGTCAATGTCAATTTTCTAGATATGGTGTTCATCTATATACAAGTATTTAGGGTAATTGTGATGTTCCTCTATATACAACAAGTATTTAGGATAATTGTGATGTTCCTCTATATACAAACAAGTAATTAGGGTAAAGAATTTTTAAAAGCAGTTCAAAATCAATAAATTATAACCATTTTCTGAGAATATTAATGTTACAAATTTAGGAGAATTAGGTCCAACTACAAAGTTGAGAAATCCTTTCTGGCAAGAAGTGCTTAATGCATGGAATGAACTTCACAAGAAACAATTACCATTAAGTTCCGAGGTCGTCGTGGTCGTGATCGTATGGTAGTTAAACTTGCTGCCTGAAGCAATGAGTTTTCTATATATGTAAATTCAGTATTGTTCTTCTTCTTAAGCTTCTTCATCTTCTTGTCACATGTTATTCTTCGTCTTGTTGTCACATGTTATTCTTCATCTTCTTGTCACATGTTATTCTTCATCTTCTTGTCACATGTTATTCTTCATCTTCTTGTCACATGTTATTCTTCTTCATCTTGTCACATGTTATTCTTCATCTTCTTGTCACATGTTATTCTTCGTCTTGTTGTCACATGTTATTCTTCGTCTTGTTGTCACATGTTATTCTTCGTCTTCTTGTTACATGTTATTCTTCGTCTTGTTGTCACATGTTATTCTTCGTCTTCTTGTCACATGTTATTCTCCATCTTCTTGTCACATGGTATTCTCCATCTTCTTGTCACATGTTTATTCTTCGTCTTGTTGTCACATGTTATTTTCCATCTTCTTGTCACATGTTATTCTCCATCTTCTTGTCACATGTTATTCTTCGTCTTGTTGTCACATGTTATTCTTCGTCTTGTTGTCACATGTTATTCTTCGTCTTCTTGTCACATGTTATTCTTCGTCTTGTTGTCACATGTTATTCTTCGTCTTGTTGTCACATGTTATTCTCCATCTTCTTGTCACATGTTATTCTTCATCTTCTTGTCACATGTTATTCTTCGTCTTGTTGTCACATGTTATTCTTCGTCTTGTTGTCACATGTTATTCTTCGTCTTGTTGTCACATGTTATTCTTCGTCGTGTTGTCACATGTTATTCTCAATCTTCTTGTCACATGTTATTCTCCATCTTCTTGTCACATGTTATTCTTCATCTTCTTGTCACATGTTATTCTTCATCTTCTTGTCACATGTTATTCTCCATCTTCTTGTCACATGTTATTCTCCATCGTCTTGTCACATGTTATTCTTCATCTTCTTGTCACATGTTATTCTTCGTCTTGTTGTCACATGTTATTCTTCGTCTTGTTGTCACATGTGATTCTTCATCCTCTTGTCACATGTTATTCTCCATCTTCTTGTCACATGTTATTCTTCGTCTTGTTGTCACATGTTATTCTTCGTCTTCTTCTCACATGTTATTCTCCATCTTCTTGTCACATGTTATTCTCCATCTTCTTGTCACATGTTATTCTTCGTCTTGTTGTCACATGTCATTCTTCGTCTTGTTGTCACATGTTGTCAGTGCCGGATTTACCATTGTACTTTACGATGGATATTTGCTTATGCGGTGCAATTTTAAATTTGAAGGCGTTCTGTTTCGGAGCAATTCCATCCATAATGATAGAGTTTATAGTCTATGGGAATGTGCCTGTGTAGGCCTACCGAGTCTACCTCCTCCAGGGCCCAAGTAAGGGGCCTCATTTGTCCTAAATCCGGCATTGCATGTTGTCCTTCAATAATGATATCAACTACAGTGAAACCTGTCTAATCAGAACCTACGTCAGTCCTGCTCTTTGGTTCAGCATAGACAGGTGTTCAGTTTATACAGGTTAAACTAACAATGATTTTGTATAATGGGGGCTTTATTTAAGTTTTCTTCAGGATCCTTTTTAAACAGGTTTCACTGTATTTGAGGTTCAGTTTAAGCAGGTTTCACTGTATTTGAGGTTC
>MJUT01053519.1:13617-24239 GCA_002080005.1 Gigantidas platifrons
CAGGTTTCACTGTATTTGAGGTTCGGTTTAAACAGGTTTCACTGTATTTGAGGTTCTGTTTAAACAGGTTTTACTATATCTGAGGTTCTGTTTAAACAGGATTCACTGTATTTGAGGTTCTGTTTAAACAGGTTTCACTATATTTGAGGTTCTGTTTAAACAGGTTTCACTGTATTTGAGGTTCGGTTTAAACAGGCTTCACTGTATTTGAGGTTCTGTTTAAACAGGTTTCACTATATTTGAGGTTCAGTTTAAACAGGTTTCACTGTATTTGAGGTTCAGTTTAAACAGGTTTCACTGTATTCAATCTTTATTTATTGTCCCCCCTGTTACATACTCCTATGGAATCAAGGACTACCACAGCTTAAGTTGTGAGTTTAACTCCACCTTGTAGTGAGTTGTACTCGATACAATATTTTTAGATAAATTATTGTCACTGTTTGTTCTATGTATATACTGTCAGACCTGTATTAAGAGGTCACATTTGAGACAAGAAAAAAGTGGTCTTTTACGACAGGTGACCTCTTAAAAGAGGTTCAATTCATATGGAATTGTCTATGACAGGACAGAAAAAGATGACCTTTTAATACTGGTGGCTGCTTAATAGAGGTGACCACATGCACAGCTTGAATGTACTGGCTTCCTAAAGGATGACCATGATACAGGTGTGGATGCAGGATTTTTTCAAGTGGGCGTGGCACATTTTGCATCAGTGCCTCTGTGGACTGCCTAAGGTCCTGTATAAGCTCCTGAGTATTAGACATTATATAACCTAAATGTCTGTAAAGAACGTAGTATTATCAATGATTTAACAACAGCTGATTTGATTGGCAGATGATCCCTTGCCCTTTTTTAGCAGGGTAGCTCCAGCTATACACGTCTGAATTCCTGCCATTGTTATAACTAAAATATTGTTCAAATTGGTATTGAACATCCATAAGCATACTTGTAATATTAATACTGGATATGTATTTAATAATCCACTTCAAATCATGTAAAAAAAAATTCTCTAATGACTAATAATGACATAAAGTGGAAATGTAATTTCTGTCCTCTATTTGTTGTCATACATAAATTGATGTTGTCTTGTGTTACTTACCTAATAGCATTTTGTTGGTTTTCGGCTAATGCACCACAGTTTTTTTTAATTCACGCAGATGCAGCCCAATTAGGTTTATAAATAAAACCGTGGTGTCATTTGCTGTAATCCAACAGAATACTATAAGGTAAGTTGCTTGTACCATAGTTGCGAGTTACAGTAATTTTATATGAAAATGAATCATATGTCAGAATGACCTATATACTTGAAAGTTTCCGTCACACTTTGTTGAATTCCACTAAAGACCAAGTTGATTTGTAAATTAAGAAAAATATATGTTCACTGTACATAAAAACAATATAATTGTAAGCCTTGGTTTATTACATACATTTTGTCATTCATTATATTTTTTAAAACAATATTAATTTCAGTTTTTGTTTTTCTTAAAGTGAAACTTCGCGATTTTTTCGTGTTAGGTAAATATATTCCTGGTGATATAAAATACATATACACAAAGTTTTATCGACATATTTATTACTCTATTTTATTTAACTGGTCGGGCGGAGTTGACCTTTAAATTTACATGAGAGCATTCGATTTTATTTTGTGTATGTATAGGGCAGTTCCCGTTATTGACATTATTGAACTGTATTCAGCAGTGTCACCGAAATCAATTCATACAAAAGGAATAGAACGCACAAGGGTGTATTGTGTGGGTTATTAAAAATTGATCGATGTTTTTTCCTATGTTTGCAATATGAATCCTTTCGTCTATTGGTCACGATTAAAAAATCTAATATATAAAAAGATAGACGTTGCATTTTTTTTTGTACTCCTATTTTCACAGAATTCCTTTGAAACGATCATATTGAATCCCCCTCCCCCTCTTTCTAACAGAAAAAAAAGAGGAATAAATTCACGAATTTTGCGTGTGCATTATTTCCCGCTTCCCGAATGGGTGTATATAAGAGAATAATTTAAATAATTTAAATACACAGATTGGATCATACACGCACGATTGAATATAGCTGTATAAATGAAATTGATCAGGTAACCTGACCCTCCTAAATACATGGACTTTCCTGTAATCAGTCAACCCGTGTTAAGCCACGCCCAACCAGTTTAAAAAAATAGAGTAATATGTACCCCTCATTAGAAAGAAGGTGATGAAAATGAAATATAACATGTATTATGGTTTTATTACATCAACTTAAATGTTTAAACATCTAAACACAATATTGAAGATACATGTATATTAAACAGGAACAAAAAAATATATTCCTATCACAAAGATGAGCGATACGGCTATCATATTGCACCATGATATAGCTGAAATCAGATATCTTCACATGGTAAAATTTTTACTAGTGCAACTGGTGCATTCTTTTCTCCTTTTTGTGAAAAATAGTGCGTCCCAAACACATGTGATGAGTCTAGATTCCCTTAGTACCGCGTCATTTAGTTTTCACAAAAGCAAAGGGGAAAGAGAAGAGTTTCAAGATACCACAGGGGTAATCAGAATATGTAAATCGAATAAGGACATACAAAGCAATGACCAGAAGAAAAAGGACAAACAGCGATCTACAAAACATTACACAGGAAAGATCAATTATATGAACCCCACTAAAAACCGGGGGACTAATGTGCTCCGGAACGGTATTTATTACCTGCTGCACTAGCGACAACGTCTTCTTACTCTAATTACAAATCCGGTGATAGTCATGAAAGTACCGGAAGTGTATATTCCGTAACGTTTAACCAAGTCATGGTGGCGACCATATGGTGAAAACCATTGGAAATATGATTTATATATAAATAATTTATATTTGTGCAATTTTTTAATCAATCTACTATTCACAAATCAAATTATTGTCAGATTCGCAATCGTTACAGGATACATGGATAAATATGAACTACTCAAATATATGTCTCCAGTCATAGGTGACCTTAGCCGTTTTTTTTTTTTGCTAAACTTACATTCACTTATATGTCATGATCATGATTAGAAAACTAAATAAACAATAACTGCTTGCCCATATTGAATTCGTCGGGGGTAACTACATTTATCATCCTTCCCTCCTGCTATATTTACCTGCTGACTCCATAACCAAACTCGTATCAAAGTTCGCGTGAGCTGAGCTGGACTTATCAACAGTGAGCAAGAGTTATTACCAAAGTCTCCCAACATTTAAACGATAATTCATGTGACGATGACAAAATTAAATAAAATTCAGCAACACCATTAGCTAGTTAACATTTTATTTTTTAAACATATATCAAATTAGGAACTGTCGTGTCAGAAATATCAACAAACATCGTCCTACAAAAATGTACTTGCCACAATTCTTCATAACCTCTTCTGAGACGTCATATTTTTACGTCATCAACGAGATCGTGAACTTTGTGTTTTCTAAAACGGAACGCAATGGTAAACAAAACCGTTGAATCCTATTGCCGACATTGATGTTTGTAATAAAAAAAACCCCAATGAATATCACCATTTAAAGGTAAAATTCAACAATCTTAACATTTATATACAGCTGTTAAAATGAATGGTATATTTGCAAACTACTTATGAACTATGTTTTGAGGAAACGTATTTTGAATATTTTGAATCATGTGATTTTTCCAGCGAAAATACAAATATAGATGTATCCGTGTTTATGTTTGATTTAAGGATGATAAACATGTCATCTGAATGTGAATATGATTGATACTGAAAAATATCAGCCTGCTCGACAGAATGTAATGTTTGTGACTCGTTCGCTTCGCTCACTCGCCACCAAACTTCATATTCTGCTCGACATGCTGATATTTTCGGTATCAATCAATTCACATCCAAATAACATATACTTATCGGTAATTTGTTAGTTTCCTTTGATCTTTACTACCCGATAAATTTAGTAACAACGTTCAGTTGACCACCGACTCATGATACAAGAAATTATCAGCTGTTGGTCATTTGTCATGCGCGGTCTAACGTGACGTCACTAAACCGTTCATTCAAAAAAAGGTCAAAGCACAACAAAAAAATCACAAAGCTGTGCTAAAATTGTGAAATTACCGATAAAAAAATTATTAGTATTTGTTTTCGCTCGACAAGGATTATCCTTGTCTTGCGAAAAAAAATACTAATAATTAATATGTATCAATGAAAATCATATCTTTAAGAAAAGTCTCAAATATAATTAGCTACCTGTTCGTTTCCTTATTCATGACTTATCACGAGATTTTTAATTAGAGTAGCATGACGTGTGTGTCACTAGATGATCAGGAACTGCTTACCTGTCTGAATACTTGAGTTCTGAGTTCATCCTCGGTTTTAGTGAGGTTCGTTGTGCTCGATCTTTCGTTTTCTGTGGTGTGTTTTGTAGATCGTTGTTGGTCCTTTTGTACTTTTTCTTTTGGCCATTGCGTTATACGTCCTTCTTCGATTTATGGATTCTGATTACTCCTTTGGTTGCCACACTCTTCTACAGCAGATCTCATTACTAATTGTAGCAGGGCTTAAATATGAAATAAGTCCAACTTGGGTTCGATTCTTTTATTTGGAATATATAAATAGTAACCCTACAAATACACAAATAATAAACATAAATATATGACAACTACAAGACGATTACATAAGACAATACACAATCAAAGGGAGATAATTCTCTACGATTTGTCAAAGAAATATAAAATAAAACACTTTTCCATAAATTATTTTCTATAAGAAAAATACCACAATATAGCTTACTCTTCTAATAAGCATACAATAAAGTAAATCATTCTGTCGGTGATAAATAACAAAATAATTGCAACTTTAAAACAATTGCATCACCTCACCTCTGAATTAGTTTCAGCATAGTTTATACACTCAAACAATACATATAGAATATATGACACAAATAAAAATGACAAACACTAATACATTCAGTTAACACAATCAACTGAATACACAAACATGCAAACAAATAAACAATAAAATAAAATAAACAAACAAATACAAAGCTTACCCTATATATGGTACAAGGGCACCAGATACTTGATCACTCTAGGATCTCTCTATAAATCTACATCATAAATTCCTGAATAATATAAAAGGGCAGTCAAAATGACTTAAGAACATATTAATTATAACAAAATCATCATCTTGAATAAATTAATCAGATATATAAATTATATATCAAAGTCCACTGAATTCAACACTAGTAAAAATATAAAAGGATAACCATGATAATATTACTCTCATTCTAATTCTAAATGAAATTATAAAACATTTATACTCAAGATTCATACTTCAAATCTCAATATGTGCATTCTCACAATTTCATACTAAAGTAAAAATTAGAAATGGAAAATAAGAAAACAGAAAGATAACTGACCTTTAGTAAATAAACAGAATATTAGTATATGTGTTCCAAATTAGGTTTCCAGTTGAAAACATATAAGTTAAGCAAAATGTCTGCCTGTGTCTTAATTGTGCTCTATCACAGGTGTGAGTGAAAAATAATCTACCAATGGAAAGTCTTTATTTTCCCTCCAAAACTTAGGTGTAATAAACATGTAATTTAGTATACTGTATATGCAACATGTGAAGTTTTATTTTGTAATTTTAATTTCAAAAATATTAGAAATATTAAAAACATAAGTAAATAATATCATTATAGAATATAATGATTTTCAGTAATTACATAAAATTAAGACTACCACAAACTCCCCCTCACTGTAAATGACGTCCTCAAATAAATGATGATAATTTGTTCAGTTTATAAAATCACAATTATATAATACAATCATTTTACAAAAGTGCATATAAATTTATCAACTGATTAAAAATACAAAAACATAATATATAAATCAAGTCACATTTTCAGCTTGAGCTGTCCTTTTACAATGGAAATAAGTACATGTCCAATTTCTTGCTCCATGCCTTTTAAAATTCCTGTCTTCAATAGTTCCATTAAATAATCTGCTCTCTGTTTCCATGAGTTTTCAATACTAGTAGTCACAGCTGATTTTGTAACATAATCACCTGATGTCATCCACTTTGGTTGTTGTTTTGTCCGAGTCGAACGTTGTCTCAATGTAGGAACAGTATCAGCTGGTATCATCACAGGTCTGGGCTGTGGTAAGACTTCCACTTGTTCCTCTTCTTCTTCAAGTAAAGAAATTGTTTCTAAATTTCTCTCCATCTCATCTGAAGCGCTTCTATTAGACTCTGAATCTGATCTGTTATCAATTACAGACTGGGCGTCCCCATCAGATTCTGATGTATTTAGTTCTTCCTGTCCTTGTACATTGTTAGCATCAACAACATTGTATGGCAATGTAGATTCCTGTCTAACTAATGCATAATCTTCTTCACTGCTACTACTACTACTTTCATCTGATGACATAGGTGTATGTTTTCTTTGTTTCTTCTGAAATCGTGTTCTTGGTCTTGGGATAGGCTTGGGTTTTTCTTCCTCTGGTGTTTGAGAGATATAACCAACTGGTAATAATAAATTGCGGTGAAGTGTTCTTATTCTTCCCTGGCCATTTTCTTTTTGAACTGTATATACTGGTATATCCAGGTTTGGTTTCTTCAATACTATGTAAGTGTCATTCTCCCAACGGTCTGAAATCTTATGTTTGTTGTCAAATGCCACTATTCTTACTAATACTATATCCCCTGGTTCAATGACAGCTCCCCTTGTTCGAAGATCATAACCTTCTTTCTGCTTAGTCTGTGCTTTAATTGATGCTTCTGATGCTAATTTGTATGCTTGTACGAGCCTTTCCCTTATTTCCTGAATGTATTTTGTGTGTGGTTTTCTTTCCTTTTCTGTAATTAATCCAAAAGCTAAATCTATGGGTAATTTTGGTTGTCTTCCAAACATTAGAAAATATGGTGATTGGTTTGTCGAGTTGTGGCGAGTACAATTGTATGCATGAACTAAAGGTCCTACGTGTGCTTTCCAATTTTTCTTCTTTTCTGGTTCCAAAGTTCCTAACATCTCTAATAACGTCCTATTAAATCTTTCGGTCATTCCGTTTCCCATACTATGGTAAGGAGTTGTTCTTGACTTTTTGGTCTCTGTCAATGTACAAAGTTCTTTAATTAAATGGCTCATGAAGTTTGCTCCTTGATCGGAATGGATTTTCTGCGGTATACCATAATGCACTATAAAGTTGTGAAATAAAGCATCTGCAGTAGTTTTAGCTGTTTGATTCTTAGTGACTAGTGCTTGCGCATATCTGGTAAAATGATCTGTTATGACTAAGATATTGTGCTGTCCTCCTTTAGAAGGTTCAAGGGTTAAATAATCAATACATACAAGTACCATGGGTTGTGTTGTGATGATACTGACTAAAGGAGCTCTATGTAGTTCTTTCTTTCTTTTCAAACAACTGTCGCAATGCTGAACCCAGTTTTCAATGTCTGAAGTCAATATAGGCCAATAAAATCTCTCCGTTACTAGCGAGTTAGTTCTATCCCTTCCTGGGTGTCCCATTTCATCATGTAAAGACTGTAAAACTGTTTTAACATATGTAGATGGTAAGACTAGTTGTTTTGTTGTTTCATCTCCATCATTTTTTACTTCCCTGAACAATATTCCATCCTTTAACATCAAATGATCAAATTGTCGGTAAAGTGGACTTGTTGGTAATATCCCTTTCTTTGGTTTGATTCCTGTTTTGACATGCTTGATCCAGGGTCCTATTTCTGAGTCGTTTTGTTGAATACTTACCCAATCCAAATCTTGATGTATTTGTAAACTCATATCAATTCCTGTTCCTTGAGATTCCAATACATCAGGTGATACAGACATGGTCTCAACTAGTGGTGTTTTGATGGTAATTGCTTGGCAAATGGTTTTTATGGAGTCTTTTGAGATGGTCGATGGTGTTTCTAATCTTGATAAGCTATCAGCATCTGCATTGTTCTTTCCCGGTCTATACGATATTTCGAAGTCAAAAGCTCCTAAAGCTGCTAACCATCTATGTCCAGTGGCATCTAAGTTTGCTGTTGTTAATGCATATGTTAGTGGGTTGTTATCCGTTAAAACTCTAAAGGTGTTTCCATAAAGATAGTCTTTAAATTTGTCGCATATGGCCCATTTCATTGCCAAAAATTCCAATTTATGTGCCGGATAATTCTTTTCTGACTTTGTTAATCCCCTACTTGCAAATGCCAATGGTCTGTTTAGACCTTCTTGATTTTGGTAGAGTACGGCTCCTAAACCTATTCCGCTTGAATCTGTATGTAGTTCAAATGGTAATTTATAATCTGGGTATCCTATAATTGGTGTTGAAGACAACAGTTCTTTTAGTTTGTTGAACGCCTTTTCCTGATCATCGCCCCAGTTCCATGGCTTTTGAATATGTTTTAATTTTCTGTTGATTTTCTTTTGCGGTGATGGCATTATGTCAGTAAGAGGTTTTGAAATTTGACTGAAGTTTTTGATAAAGCGTCTGTAGTATCCTGCAAAACCTATAAATCTCCTTACTTCTTCTGCTGTTTGTGGTTTTGGCCAATTTACAATCTTTTCTATTTTCTCTGGGTCTGTTTCTACGCCAGCCTCAGACACAATGTGTCCTACATACTTTACCTTTGGCATAAAAAATTAGCATTTTCCAGGTGACAATTTCAAGTTGTGTTCTTTAATCCTATCAAAAACTAATTTCAAGTGTTCAACATGTTCTTCATATGTTCTTGAGAAAACTATCACATCGTCTATGAAAATACAACATATGTGTAGGTTTAAATCTGACAAACATTCCTGCATTAATCGTTGGTATGTTCCAGGATAATTTGATAATCCAAACGGCATCATGTTGTACTCATACAACCCTAAAGGACCTACGGTAAAGGCTGTCCTTTCCTTATGTTCCTCCAATATCTCAACCCGATGGAAACCTGACTTCATGTCAATGACTGAAAAGTATCTGTTACCTGCTAAACAATCTAGAATTTCCTCTATTCGTGTTAGTGCATAGGCATCCTTCTTTGTTTTCTGGTTCAACTGCCTGTAGTCAACACAGATTCGTAAAGAGTTATCCTTCTTTTTCACCAAAACCAAATTGGATGAATATGGACTATGAGATTTGCATATAATGCCTGTTCGTAGAAGTAGTTGTAGATGGTTCTTCACTTCTTCGTACATTGATGGCGGTATGCGGCGATATCTTTGCTTAAATGGATGTTCGTCATGTAGGTCAATTCTGTGTTTTAAAAGTGTGGTGTGTCCAACATCTGTTTCATCTTTTGAGAATATAGTGTTATAATCTGTTATTAATTTCTTTCCAATTTCATATTCCTCATGTGTTAAATTAGATATATCAAATTTGACCTGTTCTAATAATGGTTGTGAAAATTCCTTATCGTCAGCTGATTGAGTGTTCTGAATTGTCACCGGTTGAAGTTCACATATCAGTGCATGTGGAGGAATGTTCACTGTGCGTGTCGTAATGTTGGAGATATTCACTCGGATTTCCTTACATTGTTGGTATCTGTTCTCTATCAATGATGGCGATATATCTAAATCTGATGGTACGATAGATCCTTCGGTTATACTTACCATAGCTGCTGTAGTGTGATATGGCAGTTGTTTGTCCATGTATCCTGGTAAAGTGATGTTACTATTTGGTGGTATAGTTACTGCTTTCTTTCCTGAATATTTGATTATAGCCAATTTGTTGTTGTTTCTATTTAATTCCTTGTCTCTAAGTAGAATACATCTAAATGATGAATACCAGGGTGTTGTGAGTTTTGAAGTCTGTAAAAATCTTTCTCCATTTTTTTCTTTGTAAGTGTTCATGATAGAAGTCAATATGTTGGTACCTAAAAGTATTGGAACTTCCATATGGTATGGGCTGTCAGGTATTACTAAGAAAACGCAAGGGTGTGTTTCATCTAGATCATTGATGTAAATATCTGTTTCTATGTATCCCTCATACGGTAGTTGTTTTCCATCAGCACATTCTATGTTAAGTAACGAGTGTAATTGTTTCAATTCAAGATGACTAAGATGTTTTCTGTAAAAAATGTGACTAAGTGTTGAAACTGTTGATCCGGTATCTATTAAAGCTTTTGTATTGATATCCTGTAAAGTTACTTTTGTTTCTGTTGGAGTTCCAAAAAGTCCTGACGGAATCTTGTGTTTAGCATTTAAAGAATTATTGATTTGGCCTTTACTTACTTTAAAGTCTACGGTTGGCCTATTTTCGCAGATTTCTTCTAGTTTAAATGATGTCCATCCTTGTGTACTACGGCAGTACATCCTATCGCCATGTGTCCCTCCCATCCACATCTATAACATGTGGTCGGCTTATAAGTTGTTGGTCTGAAATTTGGTGATTGAAATCTTGGTTTGAAATTAGGTGACTGAAATCCTGCCCTGAAATTAGGAGACTGAAATCTTGGTGGTTGGTCTTGGTTACTATATGAAGGAGGATTGGGATGTCGATATCTGGTATTTCTGTCATTTGAGTTTTGGAGTCGATGTTTTGGTTGATATTCTGTACTTCTAAAAGTTCCTCTACCTCTAGATTGTCCCTGTTCGATCATTTCTAACCTTGTGTTCATCTTACTCATTTGTTTTATAATTCCTTTCAG
>MJUT01053519.1:32557-64074 GCA_002080005.1 Gigantidas platifrons
ATGTATACATTTATTCTATGTTATTACATGTACATTACTCTAAATTTGATATTCTATATTTTTACTAAATTGTATAGTGTGGGGATAACGCCATAAGACACACGCGGATTCATTTTTACGAATTGCACGAATTACGTAAAGATAATAGTGGTTTGGTTTGGGTTTATGGTGTTTAATGCCATTTTCAACGATATTTCAGCTATATCGTGCCGGTCGGTTTTTTTTGGTGGAGGAAACCGGAATACCCGGAGAAAAGCACCGACCTGTTGTATGTCATTGATGAACTGGGAATTTCCCGATTGGTATTGTCTCTTGGACTGAAATAAGAATATATTCCATTTAGATGCAAAATAATACCTTTAAAGAAACCGAGGAAAACAGCCAAATGATTTGAATTTTCATTTTAGATGGGATCGGAAACAAGTAAATGTGTTTAGTGCTCTGTGTTTGTCGTATGTCTTATTCTGTGAATATGCCCAGTTCGACATCTCTCTTAACCTGTGTTATGGCTTATTCGTCAACGAAACTCGTCATTATTTTGATAAAAAGAAAAGTATTCCACAAAGTTCTGTAATGCCTTCTTGCAATTAGAAATTGTAAATGCAAATTTTATTGATGTAATTGTAAGATACATTTGGCAGTTTTATTCTGAAATTACTGAGGAACATGGGAAGTCAATTCTTTATGATTCAAGAGGTTGCTAAGATTGATGACATCGCTTCCTACATTGGTAAGGCTAAAATGAAGGAACCGCCTGTTGTCTATGATTATAAGTCCGTGAGGGCTGGTTTAGAGATTCGAAATTTAATCATTTCACAAATAATGCTAACCAGTGTGTAATTATTGAGTTGATAATGTTGATCAATCTCACTTAACACATGAATTGTAAATATTTCAAGTGTATGAAAACAAATTTGCAATTTTAAAATTCGATATTTTAATTTTTAGTTTTATTTCAGTTTTTTAATTTTCAGTTTTCATATACCTCAAACTATTTAAAGTGAACAACCATGTCCTGGTCTATTAAAGAAAACACGTAAGGAGACGGATAAATGTAGCATAGTTATATGTTTCTTTCGGAATCCGTTGTGCTATTTTTACAATTTGTATTTTGTATTACGTATGATTTAGAAATAAGATATGCTTAAACCAAAGATAACAAAAAAAAAGAAAAAATAATTTATATCACATAATACTATCATTCTCCCTAGGAGCCTTCAACTTTGAACAACGGCTTCTTGTGGTTTTAAATTTTCACTATACAACTTTGCTTAGTCTTAAGTTACCTTATATTTCATATTTGAAAGCGTCGAGGAAGTTATAGAGAAAATACCATTACAATATAAATTTATGTGAATGAAGCTTTATAACTGGGATAATGTTCAACGAAGTTCACCGAGCCTTTCCCCAGTTTTGCGCCGAATACACATAACCTTTATATTTTAAGATATTGCGTTACTATTTTTTTTATCCTGCAGAAAAATCTCTTTAATCCAGTTACGTTTATATTTTGAATTAAATATTGAAATTATTTAACAATCCCTTCATTGCCCCTTTTAACATAGGTTAAATTATCCAATCAATACAATACACCTGCTCAAATAGGACAGGTCCAGGAAATAAAGGAGTATTCAAGCTATTTTGCTAGTTTAAGTACATTATATTTCGCATTTGTGTTTTCCATATCTTAAAGGTGTGGTCCCTTTCCACTTCTTCATAAAAGAAACATTAATATTATCGTTACTGTATCAATCAAGGAAGAACTAAGCTGAATATATTTCTTCATTCAAGGTAAATGTATACATTTATTCTATGCTATTACATGTACATTACTCTAAATTTGATATTCTATATTTTTACTAAATTGTATAGTGTGGGGATAACGCCATAAGACACACGCGGATTCATTTTTACGAATTGCACGAATTACGTAAAGATAATAGTGGTTTGGTTTGGGTTTATTGTATTGAATGCCATTTTCAACGATATTTCAGCTATATCGTGCCGGTCGGTTTTTTTTGGTAGAGGAAACCGGAATACTCGGAGAAAAGCACCGACCTGTTGTATGTCACTGATGAACTGGGAATTTCCCGATTGGTATTGTCTCTTGGACTGAAATGAGAATATATTCCATTTAGATGCAAACTAATACCTTTAAAGAAACCGAGAAAAACAGCCAAATGATTTGAATTTTCATTTTAGATGGGATGGGAAACAAGTAAATGTGTTTAGCGCTCTGTGTTTGTCGTATGTCTTATTCTGTGAATATGCCCAGTTCGACATCTCTCTTAACCTGTGTTATGGCTTATTCGTCAACGAAACCCATCATAATTTTGATAAAAAGAAAAGTATTCCACAAAGTTCTGTAATGCCTTCTTGCAATTAGAAATTGTAAATGCAAATTTTATTGATGTAATTGTAAGATACATTTGGCAGTTTTATTCAGAAATTACTGAGGAACATGGGAAGTCAATTCTTTATGATTCAAGAGGTTGCTAAGATTGATGACATCTCTTCCTACATTGATAAGGCTAAAATGAAGGAACCGCCTGTTGTCTATGATTATAAATCCGTGAGGATTGGTTTAGAGATTCGAAATTTAATCATATCACAAATAATGCTAACCAGTGTGTAATTATTGAGTTGATAATGTTGATCAATCTCACTTAACACATGAATTGTAAATATTTCAAGTGTATGAAAACAAATTTGCAATTTTAAAATTCGATATTTTAATTTTTAGTTTCATTTCAGTTTTTGAATGATAAATTCGGCTCTATGAATTTGAAATGAAGTTGATATTATAAGTTATTTCCGTTCCTATCCGTAGATATGGAGATTTTAACATCCTGTGGTAGCCAAGTGCATCATGAGGCGCAGTCGAAGGGTGCACAGGCTACTGAATGGTGTTAACATCTCCATATCTACTGATAGGAACGTAAATAACGAATTTATTCCCGGTTATGGTACGAAATAAGACATTTTGAACCCCGGTGAACCAAGGAAAAGTGATGTTTTCTTTGATGTTGGACAGAATCAGCAAAAATACAAACGTTTCGAGTGTTTTTACCCAGTGTAGGATATACCTTTGGTAGAACCCTATAGTTGATCAAATTATCAGCTTTATATTCATTATATGTTCAAAATCAAATAAATTTGATTTAGGCGCGCAACGTCGCGAACTTTGACTTGATGTATTTTCCCTATCCTGAAAATTATAACAACTTTTCATTGGTTAAATGACTAATTCCACCCGGTAATATGGCCTAGCAACACCCGGGAATATGGATTTGTTTTATGCTCGGGTTTTTATCCAATCAAAAGTTGCTATAATTTTCAAGCCGGTGATTATTATATATATTATATTTTAGAACTGGATTTCTTTTAATATTAAAAATTCAATATTTTTCGCTATTTTTTCAATTCTAGCTTCACTTTCCACGCCCACCATGAAATGTAACGTTTGAAATTCTCGTGCGTGAGTTATATTTCCCGGTGACGATTGCCGGTTTAAACCAATCCATTGTAAGCAGACGACAAAAGTAAAAACGTTCGCAACCGATATTCAATTTAAATAACAGCACATGTACTGTTAATGTTTAGTATCAGAACTGTTAGACTACTTGAAATTTCTTGCTGTTTGTCTCATTTAATATGTCAACTTACACTTATTGATATTTTTTTTAGCTTTGATTAATTATATTAATTATTTTACTATTAAAATATAATATAACAAATATTCGATGTGACTGTAGTCCATATACAAGAATATTTTCGCTCTGTACCTTGAATTGCATGGATGTGTTATAATTACCCTTTGCCGTTGTTGTTGGGAAATATAACACATCCATGCAATTCAAGGTACCTCCTGAAAATATTCTTCTATATTGACCACAATCACATTGAATATTTGTATAACATACATGTGTTTAATAATATATGTCTATATAATCATGCATTTTTAATTTGCTTTTTGGCAACATTTCAATATATTACCATGTGACGTCAATATTTTATACTACCAACGTAGTGTGGTTAATGTTTCCGAGAACACATTTCCCCAACAATTACCAAATAAGATACAGGATATTGATAACCCTAGAGATTTAAATTGTATACATCTATCTATGCTTTTTTGTCAGTTGTTCTGCAATGTTGATCGCATTGTATTGAGTTTGCACCCCAAACACTATTACTATTTAAATATATTGTCAGATAATAGTTGTACATCACGCTAAAACAGGTGACACGATATCGAAATGTCCCCTGTAGGAATGATTTAAAATTTGATACCAAGCATAAGGTAGAACTTAACGAATTTCATTGACCTAAATCTAGTTGTTTTTTATACCCATGATTTTACAAATATTTAAAAAGGTCTTGGTGGCTTTCATGTTAAATTCTGACTAGACTTCTAGTAAAACCTAAAATGGTAAGGGTTTAAGCCACATCTCAAGGTGGGGGATTTCATTTGTAAGCTCGATAAAGTGTTCATAAGTGTCATACCTTTCCTTCTACAAGAAGTGTGGTAATCACGATTTAGTTGAAGCAATTGCTGAAGTGATGATGCACACCGATATATCAAACTGAATATTTACATATCTACTGTGACCGTTGTTATATTTAGATACCCACCGTGGCCGTAGCTATATTTAGATATCCACTTTGGCCGTAGTTATATTTAGATATCCACTGTGGCCGTAGCTATATTTAGATATTCACAGTGGTTGTAGTTATATTTGGATATCCACAGTGGTCGTAGCTATATTTAGATACCCACCGTGGCCGTGGCTATATTTAGATATCCACAGTGGCCGTAGCTATATTTAGATATCCACAGTAGGTGTAGTTATATTTGGATATCCACAGAGGTCGTAGCTATATTTATATACCCACTGTAGCCGTAGTCATATTTATATATCCACGGTGGCCGTAGCTATATTTGGATATCCACAGTGGCTGTAGTATATATTTAGATATCTACTGTTGACGTGGTTATGTTTAGATATCTCCTGTAAATATAGTTATAACTAGATATCCACTGAGGCCGTAGTTACATTAAGATATCCACCATGGAGGAAGTTATATTTAGATATCTACTGTGGCCGTGGCTATATTTAGATATCCAAAGTGATCATATTTATATTTATATATCCACTGTGGTCGTAGGTATAGTTAGATAAATACTGTGGACGTAGTTATATTTAGATATCTACTGTGACCGTGGTAATATTTAGATATCTCCTGTAAATATAGTTATAACTAGATATCCACAGTGGTCGCAGTTATATTTAACAAATAATTCATGACACTTAGGGTCATATGACAGTTTATGGACCAGGATGTCACCCACAAAATATTATATGGACCGAAGCGGAGCTGAGGTCCATATAATATTTTGTGGGTGACAGAACTGTTTTCCCTCTGTGACGTGATATTTGCTAAAACGTATTTCACTTTTTTACACTCGCGTGCCTCAAACCGCCAGATTCATTCAGAATATTTCTTCTTTACCTTCATACGTAAGGTAACGTGAATAATCAAATTTAAAACCTGGAAGTGTTCCGATGTAAGCGTATTCCACTGTTTTACCCTCGCGTGCCTCAAACCGCCTAATTCATTCGGAATACCCATAAAACAAATAACAAAAATAAAAATTCCTCAAAAGGTTTATAACAAGTTAAAACGTTCCTGACAAAAAACAATAAAAACAGAATATTCATGAAAACGATAAACAAAGGGTATTATAATATTTATTTAGCCAGTGTTCTAATTAATATTCTGTGTAATTAAACAGATATATCATATTGAGAGGGGTATTTACGAAAAATGCCAGTCTTGAGACTATATTTGCCTCGCCTGTCGGCTCGGAATATTTTTCGTCTCTCGACTGGTATTTTTCGCAAATGCCCCTCCCAAGCATGATATGTATGTTCAATATACCTGTCATGTACACAGCATGCCCATTTTAATTTAATTTTTCTCGATGATGTTTATCTTTATAACAACCTATTTAAACTTAGTCATTTCATGTTGTATATTGGAACCACAGGTGATACTGTGGAGATGGGTACTATTTATAAATTTGTCATTTTCTTCATTTATACATGTATAGGGTTTTTTTTTAATTACAAAAAAATATACATTATTTCATTTCTCATTAAATTTACCATTTCAATTTTTCTTCTTAACTAAATATATTTTACTTCATTTTCATTACATTTTAATTAAATATAACATGTAATATTTCACATAGTAATGCAGGTCTGAAAAGTGAAATTTATTAAATAAAAAACTAAACTGAACTAGAAAAACAATCTAAAAATATAAGAATAAGTCTGTTAAAATTTAACAACTTGAGGAAAAAATAATAAAACTTTTGTAAAAGGTCTCAAAAGTGAAATTTATTAAAACAAAAAAAATAAATAAATAGAACACAATCTAAAAATGTATGACTAAGTCTGTTAAAATTTAACTTGAAAAAAAAAAATAATTAAACTTTTGTCAAAATTCATATATTAAATGAAAATGTAATATTTTAAATAAACAATCTTTCTAAAATGTATAAATTTGAAATATTATATGCTACTCACTCATGCAACTAAGCAATTTTCTGAAAATCTAAATTCAAAAGTTTTTAATAATATTTACATTTAAAACCATCACTCACAGATGACTTACCTTTGTATTTCATAAGTTTTAAGTATAATATTTTCAGATGAATGTTTTCATTGAGAATAAGATTGGAAAATTATGTACAGAATAAAATAAAAGGTTAGGGTTTATATGTATAAATCAATTACATTAAAAAAATAAATCATCTGAAACAAATTTCATGTAATTATTTTTTAAAGTCTGTTAAAAATTTTCACAGTAATGTTCAGAATCTGTTCAGACTTTTTTCAGACTTATAAGTAATGTTCAGACTCTGTTCAGACTTTTACGTAATGTTCAGACTCTGTTCAGACTTTTCAGCAATTTTGAGTAATGTTCAGACTCTGTTCAGACTTTTGAGTAATTTTCAGACTCTGTTCAGACTTTTAAGTAATGTTCAGACTCTGCTCAGACTCTGTTCAAACTTTTCAGCAATTTCGAGTAATTTTCATGCTCTGTTCAGACTTTCTAGCACAAAACTGGTCCGATCAGACTTTCTTGACTTTGTAAAGGGTGTAGACCTGGATTACCCTAAAATTTTCTCATCAATCAATTTTTTTTTTCAAATTTGCATCATGGAATAGTTATGTCTAAATACATTATCTGCCAAAGTTTCAGAAATGTTCACCGTGCCGTTTTCTCCATAGTACATCCTAAATATAGCAATTGTTGGGGTATTCTGGACGCCAGATGGTAATACTAGTTTCGGAAGATTCTAATAGATATGCACATTTATTTCTGATTGAAAGGGAATATTTTGGCTTAAATACACTTGAGAGTGTTGTTGTTGAATAAATATAAAATATCTAGCATATCTGAATATCCTGTTTGGAGATAATCACGTGCAAAACAGTGGAAACTGCAAAAAATGGGGGATGCACTGAGGACCACATTGGTATTAAAAATCGGATTAAAAAAAATTCCTGTCAATTAATTTCCACCAAAAAATGCTACACTGAAGAATAAACATATAGACATCATTGCACCAAATTATACAAACTTTTACCGTCCGATTTTTGAAATATTTAAATTTATGCTTTTCATGGCACCAAGAAAAAAAAATGAAATTGTCGAGGAAAGTTACCACACACCCATCTTTTGCTAGTTTCTTTGTTTGTGAGATAAAAAAATAACTTGTTATCAATAACAAAATACTTTTGAATTCTTATAATTGACACAGTGGATGTCCAAATTACCAAATGACTGCATTTGTCTTTTTTATTTTCAGGTCGGCTGGGGAGGGGGAGGGGTGGTTTGAGGGCGACTATACTTGATTAATTCATTAAAAAAAAACACAAACAGCCACCCAACTGTATTGTTAAATTCCTTTAAATTCTGTCGTCCAGTTGTATTCGTTTGATTCTGATTATTCTTCATTTGTCTTAGGAGAAGTGGGCGGTGGTATAAGAGAGGATCAGATAATATTACAATTTTTTTCCCAAACATAGCTTTCTATTTTTTACTACCGTATAATTTGCCCTATAGTTTCATAATATCTTACATTCTGATGAATTATATTTATTTTTTTTGTTTTTTTTTTTTACAAACCCTTGAAATTCAACAGAAAAATGTTGTCACACAAATTGTGTTACATTTCTGGCATTTTTGTTAACATATTTCGATAAACATTTTTTCTGGAAAGAGATATTTCAATGATATTTTGTGGGCATATAATAATAACACACTGCCTGACACTGGCATAAGCAGCAATAAGATATTAAGATACAAGGAGCATATCTATGGAAATGTAACATATTTTTTAACTGGCCAAATCCAATGTAAACAATCTTTATCACCAAGAAGCTTGGAATTGGGGTGGAATTTTCCAACGCACAGATGATCATTATTTGAGAAGACACTGAAAATAGAGTTATCTCCTATACCTCAGGTCTACACCCTTAAATTAACGCAAGTACTATGTGGTGTGATGTTATCTGTGTTCTATGATCTGTTGTAAAAGCTCTGTTTTTACTTGCTTAATTGTTTTACCGGCTATAAATAAATATTACCAGGCTTAACAGGTGAAAGAAAATGTATGAATGAATGATTCACGTTATAAACTATTTACATTGCCACTTATAAAACAATTGTAAAACAAATTGTTCAGTCTGCTGAAGTTAATGGAAAAGAATCTAGATATGTTTCACTTTTAAGCAATGGCAAATGAGCAAGCTAACGCAATCATTTCATAATGTGAAAATTCCTCTCGACTCTAGACAAACTGTGTTGAACAGCTGCAACGGAAGCTTGTTTGGACGATGCATGAAAAGAAACAAAGTAACCAAAGCAAAACGTTATTACAAACAAAACACGGTCTATTAGCATGAATATATTACCTCTTATCATTATAAGTTGAGTATGAGTTTTGTTGACAATTTAGAAGCAAGAAATTAATGAACGACAACCCCTTACTTCCGGTTTTGACCCCAGCTCATTTAAAGTTACTGAAAAAGTATGTTGTCAACGGAAATATTATATAATGGAGTAATTTTTTTCTTTAAATAAAATTGGTTACCTTTTCCATACATCACAACTAAAAGGATGACCTATCAGTAATTTGTCTTCAAAAACTGACATGTCCGCTTACAAAACAGTTACACTATATTTTCTGTATTCATATTTCAAAATGGCTACAAAACAGTTACACATATAATTTCTGCATTTATTTATATTTTTTTAACTAATTTCTTGCCAAATCGGTCCATTTCAAACAGCTTAAGCATGATTGTTTGAATACATGTGAATATGGTATTTTGTAAGAATTACAAAATGGTATATGTCTTTGCTTTGTTTTCAATTTTACTAAATGCTTGTCTTCGAAATTTGTTTTTTAATTATCATTTTTAAGATACAATTGACATGTATGGGTTCAAAGGTTAAGAAATGTCTAAATATAAATAAAGGTTATTTATAATTCACAAAAATTGACACCCTATGAATAACATTATTTTATGGTATATTTATTTTTTTAGTCAAAGGGTAGGGGAAAATGTTGATATTTCAGATGCAGAACAGCCTGGGTGTAGTGAGGTATTTGTTAAGAATAAACAATCATTAGTTTTGAAAAGACTGTTTAAACAGTCAGTGATTATCAACAATTGTATGTAAAGTTATGTTTATTACTTTTTGTTTTAGAAATTTTCCACCTGATCACAAATTTCATCACCAGTCATCACCGTTATCACCAGTGGAACTAAAAGTATAACGCAACAAAGGTAAGTCCCAGCATCCTCACCTACTTCATGTTTGATAAAAAAAACAAAAAAAAACATATTAAGCTAAGTATAGGGGCTATCTCAATTAAAACATTATTATCACAATGTTCTATTTTGGATCACGCACATTAATGCCTGAGTACAATGCAACTTGACTTGAATGACCATTCATTGTGCCAACAAAATGTGGTTTTAGACAAGGATATTTAAAAAGAGTTATTGCCCTTTTTCACTTGAGAAAATATTTCATCCAAAAGATTGTAGGTTAAACTCCTCCTTCATATTTAAGTGAAAATTCACAAAACTCTACGGGTTGCCTATAACCATATGAAGATTCACATATCAACAAGGCATTTTGATCATACCATTTTTGAAGGAGTTATTGCCGCTTTTCTGTTAGAATGTTTCATCAAAAAGTGTGTTTGTGCAACTCATCCTACATTTTAATTTGGATTTCTTCAACGCTTTGCATGTTTACTAATTACATGTACTATATATGATGATTTACATATTTTTACAACAGTTTGATCAGACCAGTTTTGAAGGAGTTATTGTCCTTTTTGACTTTTCCAAAAGATGACACAATATCAGGGGAGATATTTATTCTAAACTGAACCCTAAAATAAACTATATTCAAGTCTAAACAGAACTTTGAACTAACAGGATTCTTGTCTATAATGAAATCTGAAATAAACAGAAATCCTGCCTAATCTGAACTCTGAAATAAACAAGATTCCCGGTCTTAACTGAAATCTGAAATAAAATGGTTACTGACTTAATCGATTGTACATCCAAATTCAATCTTAATATTTGATATCTTTGCAAATTTACTCTGTGCAATCCGAGTACCTATTTCATTTTGGTAAAAATATTGTTGCCATAGGGTCTGGTTAAATCCGACAAGAATATTGCTGCCAGCAAGTCATGGTTAATTTGGCAAAACTATTACTGCCAGGATGTCTTTTCTATTTCTTGAAAATATATGGTGTCAACATGTTGATTTTATCTTAAAGAAAAAATATCGCTGCCAGATTTGTCCGATTTATTTTGGGAATTTTTTTTCTACCAGTTTGGTTTATTTTATGCGAAAATATTTCTGCAAGGATGTCTGATTGAAGCATTTTTAATAAAGACTTTTGAATTATTTGGCTTTCCAAAGTTTCGACTTTGAGTGTTCCAGAGGTACAATGAAGGTTATTTCAGAAACAAGCCGGGTCATGCACACTAAATGAGATATCTACGTTTTAATAAAGGCTGCACTTTAAAGCTATTATTATTATTATTATTATTGATATTACATAATTATGATATGCACAAATTACATATATAAAAAAAATAGAGCATGCTTTTATCATTTGTATTTAATTATTGATAATTGCATCATATATGCATTGACCCACAGTACATATTTTTTTAATGAGGACTGTTGCGACACTTAAGTCAATGTTTATGTTTTTTGGCTGTTTTTAAGTAATTCAAGTCATCGTTTTATAGAGGGATACATATTTATGTTTTTGGACGTTTTTTTATTTGTTTCGAGAAATTGCTTCATAGAGGGATACATATTTTTTTTTATCGTATTTTAATTTGTTCGAAAAATTGCTTTAAAGAGAATACATATGTCTCAGGTGTGTTTTGAAATGTAACACTCTATGAACCAGATTTAAATTTTCATTTTTAATCTTCGTAATTTTAATTGAGCTATTTAATAGACTTGATCTATAAATAATATTTGTTCGAATCCCTCTGATGGTGAGATGAGTACTCCATCAAACTTTATGTGATGAAATTAGTGATTGACTTGCGACAGTTCGATGGTTTTCTCTTGGTACTGCGGTTTCCTCCACCAATATTGCAACTGACTGTCACGATACAACTTAAATATTGTTGAAAGTGTTCTTGTTAAACAAGATAAGCCTCACCCCAACCTTTTCATGTTCGATAACATTGAAAATGTTAAATGTGTAAATGTCGTTCCAATTAAAGACCAATAAAGTAAAGTATATTTTGTATCTTTTTTTTTCCAAAGAATTTTTTTTTTTAAAGATACAACTTTCATCTAATGTTTAGATTTTTTAAACAATTTTACAGATAAACTAAAATTATCCTGAAAGATGCAAAAATATATAATGTGACCCTGCAGTCCTCAACAAAAAATTTGGGTAAAACTGGAACAATGTTTACTAATTTTTTCATGTAAATAAAATCTGATATTTGTTTCATGTAAAAAAAAATTCTGGCTCGGGAGAAAACAAATAGCCTCCCTGAAAGTTAAATGGTTGGTCCCTAAGGTTATGGGGGCCGACATGGTTGTGATCGTATGGTAGTTGTATTTATAACTACCTATGCAATCAGTTCCTATCACCGCTAGAGTTGTGAGTTCGAATCCTGTACAGACGATATGTACTCGATACAACATTATGTAATAGTTTTTCAGCAACTTGCGACGGGTCAGAGGTTTTCTCCAAGTACTCTGGTTTCCTCCACCAATAAAACTGACCGTCATGATATTACTTAAATATTGTTGAAAGTGGCGTACAACACCATCAATCAAACCTATTTTAATTAACCAATTAATTTTTTCTTATTTTAGCCAATGTTTCCAGCAATTTGTTGTGAGGTTGTCAATGCCGTTGGGAAAGACACCCTGCGACCTTCTCCCAGTTTACACGAATCAAAACGGCTTCTCCCGCTGAATATTGTGATCATGGAAAAGAAAAAAAAATGGAAGATAGGCAGTAAAACAGAATACTCAACATCTGCTTTTTCTGTAAGGTTTGGCTGAGCTTAATTCAAATTACAGTTAGAAGTTTGTTGGATATGTTTGTTTTTAATCTGCCGACAGACAAACATGATATTAGTACAGTCAGCGTGTGATGAATCACTGTGTGAAGTGTTTAAAGCCAGCTTTAGCAGTATTTCACAGAGATATTTGCAACTCATCCAAGGGAATCTAGACTCATCACATGTGTTTGGGACGCACTATTTTTCACAAAAAGGAACAAAAAATGCACCAGTTGCACTAGTAAAATTTGCATCCTGTGAGGATGTCTGATTTCACCTATATCATGGTGCAATATGACAGCCGTATCGCTCATCTTTGTGATAGGAATATATATTTTTTTCTGTTTAATATACATGCATCTTCAATATTGTGTTTTAGGTGTTGAAACATTTAAGCTGGTGTAAATAAAACCATAATACATGTTATATTTCAGTTTCATCACCTTCTTCCTAATGAGGGGTACATACTTATCATTTTTGTTTCTTTTTAACAGCTTACAGACCTTTTAATTGATAAAGATGAACTACAAACACGGGAAAAAAAGTCGACATTTTGCTCGTATAACCGAGAGAGTACTTACTCATTCAATGGGAAGTTTCAAGCAGGCATGAACCCCATAATAGGTGTCAATGGTAGTGACTCCGCTCAGGGTACACTTACTAGCAAGCTTGGAGATCTCTTCCTGCAAGAAATTGAATCTGCAAACTTCATTGACGCACTTGGGGAAAGGTACCATACTATAAAATATTTCTGATTTTTACTGCATATCAGGCCTGATGGTCATACAGTTTCGAGTACAAGTTTTCATACCTTAAAACAATATCCAATTAATACAGCATTCTGATTGGATGATTTTGGAATATGTATGTGAAAAGTACATTGTCACCTAACGCAGCATATTTTATTTTCTGTGTTACAGATTCCTAGAAGCCTTTGACTTTCGAATCAGCAGCATAGCAAAATTGAGAAATAATGTTCACCATTTTGTCGTCTTTCATCATCGTCACACTATTATTCATACCACACGACCTCATGCCTGTTCAAGCCCCAATGGAGTCAAACCAAATACTATAAAATTGGTATTTGTTGCTTCTCCACTAAGCATGCAGTATTAAGGAGAAAGAGCAAAGACTGGTTGGCTAGAAATTAGAAAAATGTGTCAGAGTGAAGATAATTGTCTATCATAAACTGTTGTTTCAGTGAGATAGCACTATACAAATCTAAATAAGCATGTTCGTCTAGTGTAAAGCTGACATCATTATCATATCATTAAATGTAACTTGTTCTTCCCATGATATAGCTGACAAATTGCTCAATTTGCATTAACAATAATCACTCACTCACTCATTTAGGAAGCTTGATATGAACCACAGCTTAATAAGACAGATCAAAGACACCAACAAAGTCCTGTGTGTTATTAAAGGTGTAATAACAACATCAGATAAAGCTGTGATAAAACGCACAAAAAAGAGAGAAGGCAATATAACGGTCACAGAAAAGGTAAGCTTATTTCTTATAACAACAATACGCTACCATAATAACATCTAGATAGCATCCACTAGCAGCTGACATGAATCGGAAACAAACAAAAACTGATGACCTCTACCTTAACTTGGCGGAAGCGCACCCTTTTCCTTGGTGGTCAACTCAGTACTAAAATTTATGATAAACGAGACGACTTCAATTTTAAAATCATAAATTTTCCTAATATGTGCAGCAATATACCAGCTTCTCCTGCATATGGTGTTTACATCTCACAATTGATTTGTTATGCAAGAGCCAATAGCAATTATTCTGATTTCTTGAAGCGTCATCTTTGTCTGAAAAACAGGCTACTAGACCAGGGCTATAAAAGATTCGCCTTATTCGATCTCTTAAAAAGTTTATATTCCGATATCAAGATCTTGTCGAAATACCGGTATATTCTGTCTCTGCAAATACAATAGTAAAAGATACAGTGAAAATGTATAAAGATAAGGATTTGGTATACGTGGTTACAATGTCAAAAGTATTTTTTGTGAATGTGTGACGTAAAAATGCTTTTGACATTTACGGTCGTAATTAAAAAACTTCAAAGGACTCATAGTTAATGGTGATGGTTCACGAGATATATTAGATACTGAGTTTGGTACTGTTTGACTGCTATTTTGCCTGGTTTTTTTTCAGTATTGTTGTAAATGCTGTTTTAGTGACAACGGGAACCTTTGAACCGTCATTTCTTTAGAAATGTCTATACCAAGTCATGACCATTGCGGTTTTCCAGTTTCCCGGTTGTTGACTGATTTTGTCTGTTTATTGATTTATGAATTTTGAATTTCCCTTTGGAAGATTGCTCTGTGTTCGGTAATTTTGTTATTACCCTTATTGGCCACTTTTCCGGTTCCACTACTGCATGCAGCACGTGAATTTGGAGGACAACTTTTCTACATTTTTTCTTCATTTGTGACACTTTTCGTATCTTTGGGGAACTTTAAAATATAACGATACGAATAAAATTGTTAAATTTGTAATAATTTCTACTATAAAACAAAATGTGTGTCTGCTACCTTCGCAGATTTTCATCAGAGAGCGTATATAAGACAAGCCGGAAACGGGCTAACCCCAGATTCCGGATTGCCGCAATATATCCCTCTGTGAACATCCAACCATTAACGAAAACACCAAAAATAGATATACAACACACTTTGCGACTTAACAGTTGTTTTTTTTTTAGAAGTATTATAATATACACAGGTAATACAAAATATGTATTGAATTATTCTGTACATAATGGATAGAGAAGAAAAATAACTTGGTCTTTCTCCCTGGCTGTCACCTACCACCTCGGATAAATATTGGGATAGGGGTTTAGTAGATAATCCACAATTTCTCATATCTGTTGCTCCGGCAATAGATGAAATTGTGGATGGTTCCAGACATGTGTGTACACCGTCTGTTTCCAATCAACCAATTTCCGTCACTGGCCCCAATAATTCATCTGGGTCTCAGTTGAGGCTTACTCGTCCTCAGGCTCAAACTACACACACGTTTAGTATACCTATTGATAGCACTATACCTAGCTCCTCTATGGCCCCTTCAGGTATAAGGAGCAATGAATTTTATAGATCCATGTTGCCCAGTAATTAAATGTTGATAATATGGAATCGGATGGGGAAGACACATTTTCTCTTGCACTTAGAAGTCAGGAGGGTAATGTTTTATCCCATGATGAAATTTGCTCTCCTGTTTCTAGCAGAAGGCCTCAACCGTCATGTGCTTTGGGTAGTCCGCCTACATCTTAGGATGGTGGATCAGCGTTTGGATATCGGGAACCGTTCATACATAAGATTCACACCATTCGGCGTGAACTCTCTGAAGTTCCCATGTCTTCCCCACCTCGCTGAGTACTTGCTCCCTCTGATTTTATGTCGTGCTCAAGCTTGGTGAAGGATAAACCTAAAGGGTATAAGTCAGCCCTTGAAATCATGAATGCATCGATTTCAGATTTTCATTCTAGCAAAAGTACAGGAAGCAAGTACAATTGTTTTGGTCCGGCCACTTTTCCCTTTTCAAAGATTAGACCTATGGATTTCGCTATTCATGATTCTTCTCTGGGGAAAGGGTATCCGTCCTGTGATAAGACATACTCTGCCTTATTGGGGACAAAACATGTAGAGGGACGGGTTTTAAACCTGGGCTAAATCAGAGAGTAGTTTTCGACTTGTGTCTAGTGTCCTTGGTACATCAGAACATGTTACTAAAGGACAAAGGGGATGAGTTTGATGAACTCAGGTGTCTCCTTCTACAGGGGGTCAAGCCTTGGTGTTTCACAACTTCTTCTGATGGATACACAAAGAGACAAGAGATGTTGGATAAATCACCCATTTCTGAGCCTATTAGGAGACTCTTTTGTTTTCTCCTTTAATGAAGAATAAATTATTTGGTCTTCCATTGGGTAAGCTTCAAGAAGAAGTTAGTAAAACACCACAGACCGTGAAGGTTGATATCCAAGTTTCTAATGGACAGAGGAGAGTCAATACTTCTCAGTCGCATTCAGAAACTGGCCCTATGAAGAAGGGCTCGGGAAAACCTTCAGGGTATCACAAGAGATCAGCTACTAGAAATACCTCCTCTTCCACAGGTAAGAAATCCAAAGTGGTACAGGGAAAAACCATAGCAAGTGATGGTCTATCCCATCCGTCAGTACAACCTCCCGAGGAAGAGGAGTTTTTCCCAACTCCTTTTCATCATATTCCGGTTGGAGGCAGATTAGCCCACTTCATGCATAAATGGCATCTGATCACTTCAGACAAATGGGTTCTTTCAGTATTGCGTGGGAGTCGGGAACTTCAGTTTCAAAGTCAACCTCCATTGTCATCAGTTCCTCTGAACATGTCAGTGACGAGGGACATAGACAGGAGTTTCTTGCTTCAAGAAGAGGTTCACACTCTTCTACAGAAAGGTGCTGTGGAATTAGTGAACCCTCCTCCTACTCTAGGTTTCTATTCCCGCCCTTTTCTTGTACCAAAAAATGGAAAATTAGTCCTGTGATAGACCTCTTCGTCCTGAAACAGCATCTAATAGTGCCACATTTCAAGATGAAGACCAACATATCTACCAGGGGCTCAATTCTTTTAGGTATGTGGACAACGTCTCTCGATTTGACAGATGCCTATTTCTGCATTCCTATTTCCACCAAGTTCCACAAGTTCCTGAAATTTGTTTGGGAAGACAGGCTATATGCTTTCAAGACGATTCCTTTTGGCCTATCTACAGCCCCTCTAGTATTTAGCAGAATTTTTTCAGGCAGTGGTAGCACATTTACACAGCGAGTGAATTTTCATCCATTCCTATTTGGACGATTCCCTGTTGAAAAATATGTCCCAATATCTTTAGAGAGATCAGACCCATTTTGTGATAGGTTTGCTCCTCAAACTGGGTGTCCTTATTTCATGGAAGAAGTCGGAGCTAGTACCCAGCCAATACTTCATTTTTCTAGGGGAACATTATCGGACATACCTGGGGCTAGTTTTCCCCCAGAGGACAAAATTGTACCTCTACGATTTCTGGTGAACAATTTTTTTCAGGTGTCGTCAGTACCAGATCGTCAATTTTTACAGCTGATAGGTTTTCTGATTATTCTGATGGATGTTATTCCTCTGGGCCGACTACAGTTCAGAGGTACCTGAGGGAGTTTTAGCATCCATTTACTCAAATGTGGGAGGCTTATATTCCTCTTCCTCCCAGATTACTGCCTCATCTTCAGTGGTGGTTAAAGACGTCGAACGTTTTGACAGATGTACCTCTAGATCCCCCAGAATCCACACTCACTCTTTACACAAATGCCTCCCTAACAGGATGGGGTGCCTTCCTAAAAGGGAGAACAGTGTTAGAGGTGTGGGAATATTGTCATTTAGAAGAACACATACATCTTCTGGAAATGAAAACAGTTCTACTGTGATTGAGACACTTCCAGTGGTGGCTTACCTTCAGAATCAAGGGAAACTCACTCCTTTTCTCTGTATCTTCTATGCCGAGAAATTCTATTGCTACGCGACAGTCTCCAGACTGTGTTGACAGTGAGACATGTCCCGAGCAATCTGAATCTAATAGCAGATGCATTATCATCTCGATTCCGTGTTCCAGTGAATACGAAAAGGGAGTTACATCCAGTAATTTTTCAAGCTATCACTCTGATATGGGATCGCCCCCTGATAAATCTATTTGCCACCAGTTTGAATAACAAGCTGGAGAAATTTGTCTCTCCAATCCCAGATCAAAAAGCTTGGGCGGTGGATGCAATGACCATGACTATAAATTATGTTATCTAAATTTTATTATGGTAGCGTATTTATTGTTATAAAAACGTAATTTTTAGAATTTAAAATAATTTTTTGTTAAATAAATACCTACCATAATAAATTAGAGGTCCCCCGCACCTTCCTTCATCCCCTTTTTTTAGTCTACTTTGGATTGAAAAAGTGATGAAGGAATAGGCTGCACTTCCGCCAAGTTAGGGTAGAGGTTATCAGTTTTTGTTTGTTTCCGGTTCATGTCAGCTGCTAGTGAATGTTGTCTACATTTTATTATGGTAGGTATTTATTTAGCAAAAAACAATTTTAATTCTAAAAATTGCGTGTTTTTTTCAAATGTAACACAATTTCGTTACATCATTACATCGCTACTGTAGGATATAGATAGTGCTATTCGTTGTCATGTTGGTCATTGCCAATATTACCTGTAATGACAGTGCATATTATTCAGTTGTGACTTCAAATCCCGCTTATGACGAGGTGTACTCGATATAACCCCAGTCCTCACAACGAGCACTGGTTCTCTTGCCCAAGACCAGTTAAACTTTGTTCGCACCAGTAATTTTTTTCAGTTTTTATTAAGAACCATATAAAAATAAATTCAAGAATTTGATTCAGACCAGTAAATTAAACTTTTCATTTCGAGGACTGATAATAGTGCAATACTTTGTCATGTTGGTCATTGCCGATATTACCTGTAATAACAGTGCATACTATTGGGTTGTGAGTTCGAATCCTTCTCATGGAGAGGTGTACTCAATACAGCATTATATTATAAAGTTTGTCAGTAACTTGCAGCAGGTCGGCGGTTTTCTCCGGGTACTCCGCTTTTCTTCACCAGTAAAACTGACCGCCATAAATTGTCAATATAACTGAATTTTTGTTGAAAGTGATTGTACATCACTATGATGATTCAGCCTAAAGTGATCCGAGAAGATGCATTTATCTTAATGATGCTAACCGGAGTACCCAGAGAAAACCACCGACCTTTCGCAAGTCACTGACAAACTTATAATATAATGTTGTATCAAGTACACCTCGCCTGAGCGGGATTCGAACTTAGAACCTTAGTAGTGATTGGCACTGATTGCATAGGTAGTTGCAAATCCAACTACCATACGACCAACCATATGAAAAAAAGCGGCATTTTCATTTTCTGATCGTGATTTTATCAGCTCATAACCTCTAATTGGGTTTTGTCAGATGTTTGAGGGCGTAGTGTATTGTTGCTGCATATTTAAACCTGATTCCTATTTTTGTGGATGAGAGGTACTATTGATGTAGAAGATGAAGCTGCTACCAGTAGTGTCAGAGACATTATCATAGAATAAACCTCTTTTGAGAGACATTTTGTCTGGAAAGACCACATTTATCGAAAGAATATATTATATCTCAAGAAATGTTTCTCTAATTTTTGTAGATAAGAGGCACTATTGATGCGGAAAGTGAAGCTTCTACCAGTAATGTCAGAGATGTAATGATAGAATAAACCTCTCTTTAGAGACCACCTGTCTTAAAAGACCACACCTATCGACAGAATAAGTTGTATCTTAAGAAATTGTTATCTAATTTTTGTTGATAATCAGTAATAGTAATGCAGGTATTGAAGCTGCTACGGGCAGTGTCGGAGACATGGTCATAGAAGCAGGAACCACCCTGGCTTATGAAGTCTACAAACTAAAAGTGGATGTAGATAGCGGAGAAATTATTCCTATAATGACGCCAAACCAGAGAGGAGGCTTTTTTAAAAATAGTAAGGAAAATGAGTTTTTTAATTGCTTTGGTGGTGTACTGATGAGGTTAAGCAAAACAAATACTGACCCTAATTTTTATGGCTTAACCTAAAATATGATTGTCTTCTTTAGACAAGCAGTTTTATACTCAGATTATTGTCCTGTATAGATATAGGTATAACAAAATCAAAAGTTTTGGCTACCTATCTACTATAGAATGTTACTGGAAACACTTATATATATTTTCGTTGTCCTTAAGGTGCTCGCCTCCAGTGCTGAAAAAATATGATTTTGATCGGCGATTGGGTCGAACCAATGATTATGAAATAAACAACAGGCATTAAGATATCAGAACAGGAGCTAGTTGGATCACAATCAGGAGAATGTGTAAGATTGGAGCGACATGTCTATCTAATGACTGTCATTTCAATGAGCTAGCTATATTAAAGTCCAACTAAGTGTGTTGGTTTAATACAACTTAGATAGTATATCATCATCTCATTAAACGATAACTTGTCCATGGAATGATAAAGCTGAAAAATAAAAATTGCTCGTCTGGTATTAAATAACAATCACACAAGCAACATGTCTATCTATTGACTTGTTTCAGTGAGCTGGAACAATACAATTCTGGCTATTTTATTCCATTAAATGGGTTAAGGATTTAGCACCTCTTTCAATAATATTTCAGCTATATTGTGGTGGTCATTTTTGTTGCTGGGGGAAACCAATGACATGTCGCAAGTCACTGACAAGCATTTTCACATAATGCTGTATCGAGTACACCTAGCCATGAGTGGGATTCAAACTCACAACTTTAGTTTTTCCATTAAATTACCATCTCGTAGCAGTAATACACAAATCATTGCGGATCGGAACTGACTTTAGCTGTAAAAATTGCTAACTTGGCGTTAAACGATAATCACTCATCACACCAATAAGATACATGTATGTGTAGTTCTATTCTTTTTTTTTAAGGAGATACAGCGATGTCGACATCACATGTACAATCCAGGTTCCAACGTAGTAGACGATATTCACCCGGCTATGGTATGACCAATGCGATAGTTTTTTTAATTGCTTTGGTGGTTAAGAAAAAAAAAATACTAACCTTAATGTGTATGGCTTAACATAAAAAATATTATTGTCTTCTTTGGACAAGCACTGTGTTATACTCAGATTCTTGTCCTGTATAATTATAGGTGTAAAAAATCAAAAGAACAGAAGTTAGTTGGATCAGAATCAGGATAAGATTGGAGCAACATGTCTATCTATTGACTGTCGCTTCAATGAGATAGCTCTATCAAAATCCAGCTAAGAGTGTTGGTCTAATACAAATTAGATATAATATCATCATCTCATTAAACGATAACTTGTCCATAGAATGATATAGCTGACAAAATGTTCGTCTGGTATTAAATAACAATCACACACGCAATATGTCTATCTATGGACTGTTGGCTGAGTGAGCTGGGAAGATAAAATTCTAACAAAGCATTTCGTCTAGTACAAAGCAGACATCATCCTCATCCTCATCTAAATGCCACTTGTTCTTGCCACGATATACACTCAAACTTCCCTGAGTGGTATCTAAAATGAACGTAAACTGCTGTAAGTAGCTAGATTAAAACTCTCCCAACCAGATTACCGTCATATCTGAATTTAAATAATCGGTCACCTCTCTAATGCGGTTGATGATCAAGCAGTGTTTATCCCATTGTATCAGTTTACTGGTATTTAATGGTCTCTTTTCATCCTGGACTTTCACAAATCATCGTTAATGAACATTCGGGTTGTTCTCAATGCAAAATAGTACCGACTTAGCTGTCAAATTATTTAATGATTATCATAGTAACTGTAAATTATTACAAAACACAGGACCATTACAAAGCGATGGCCATTTTTTTCTCAATTAAATTGGTTAAGGGTTATGATGTTCCGCACCTCTTTCCATAATATTTCAGTTACATTGTAGCGGTCAGTTTTATTGGTAGAGGAAACCACTGACATATAGCAAGTCACTGACAAACATTAACACATATGGCCACTTGCGTACGTCCAGCTCAGGTAACTCCGATTTACCTGTTGATCGGGCGATCAGGTAACCCCGACTTAACCCTAGGTTAAGCTGTACTCAGGTGAGTTGTTGTTGGCTTGCTAACGTGTCACTCAACAATTTCTTACGTGAATACAGCTTATGCCTGGGTTTAAATTTTGATGATAAATTGGATCAGTAATGGCTAGCAAGAAATCTCCGAATTTTACTGAATTAGATAAGACAGTATTAATTGAGTTGGTTGACTGTAGAAAAGGTATAATTGAAAGTAAACAAAAAGACGGGAAAATGATCAGTAAAAAGAAAAAAGAATGGGAAAATATTGAAAACAAAATTCTCGCCATATTGTACATTGCCATTACTTCAATTTAGTGGAGGATATTCACCCAGCTATGGTAAGGCCAATGCGAGAGTTTTTTTTAATTGCTTTGGTGGTTAAGCAAAACAAAAAATACTGATCTTAATTTGTATGGTTTAGCATAAAAAAATATTATTGTCTTCTTTGGAGAAGCACTATTTTATACTCAGATTCTTGTCCTGTATAATTATAGGTGTAAAAAATCAAAAGTTTTGGCTACCTATCTACTATAGAATGTTACTGGAAACACTTATATATATTTTCGTTGACCTTAAGGTGCTCGCCTCCAGTGCTGAAAAAATATGATTTTGATCAGCGATTGGGCCGAACCAATGATTATGAAATAAACAAGAGGCATTAAGATATCAGAACAGCAGCTAGTTGGATCAGAATCAGGAGAATGTGTAAGATTGGAGTGACATGTCTATCTAATGACTGTCATTTCAATGAACTAGCTATATTAAAGTCCAACTAAGTGTGTTGGTTTAATACAACTTAGATATTATATCATCATCTCATTAAACGATAACTTGTCCATGGAATGATAAAGCTGTAAAATTGCTCGTCTGGTATTAAATAACAATCACACAAGCAACATGTCTATCTATTGACTTGTTTCAGTGAGCTGGAACAATAAAATTCTGGCTATTTTATTCCATTAAATGGGTTAAGGATTTAGCACCTCTTTCAATAATATTTCAGCTATATTGTGGTGGTCATTTTTGTTGCTGGGGGAAACCAATGACATGTCGCAAGTCACTGACAAGCATTTTCACATAATGCTGTATCGAGTACACCTAGCCATGAGTGGGATTCAAACTCACAACTTTAGTGTTTCCATTAAATTACCATCTCGTAGCAGTAATACACAAATCATTGCGGATCGGAACTGACTTTAGCTGTAAAAATTGCTAACTTGGCGTTAAACGATAATCACTCACTCACACCAATAAGATACATGTATATGTAGTTCTATTCTTTTTTTTAGGAGATACAGCGATGTCGACATCACATGTACAATCCAGGTTCCAACGTAGTAGACGATATTCACCCGGCTATGGTACGACCAATACGATAGTTTTTTAATCGCTTTGGTGGTTAAGAAAAAAAATACTAACCTTAATGTGTATGGCTTAACATAAAAAATATTATTGTCTTCTTTGGACAAGCACTGTGTTATACTCAGATTCTTGTCCTGTATAATTATAGGTGTAAAAAATCAAAAGAACAGAAGCTAGTTTGATCAGAATCAGGATAAGATTGGAGCAACATGTCTATCTATTGACTGTCGCTTCAATGAGCTAGCTCTATAAAAATCCAGCTAAGAGTGTTGGTCTAATACAAATTAGATATAATATCATCATCTCATTAAACGATAACTTGTCCATAGAATGATATAGCTGACAAAATGTTCGTCTGGTATTAAATAACGATCACACACGCAACATGTCTATCTATGGACTGTTGGTTGAGTGAGCTGGGACGATAAAATTCTAACAAAGCATTTAGTCTAGTACAAAGCAGACATCATCCTCATCCTCATCTAAATGCCACCTGTTCTTGCCATGATATACACTCAAACTTCCCTAAGTGGTATCTAAAATGAACCGTCAACTGCTGTAAGTAGCCAGATTAAAACTCTCCCAACTAGATTAACGTCATATCTGAATTTAAATAATCGGTCACCTCTCTAATGCAGTCAATACTCACCCAGTGTTTATCCCATTGTATCAGTTTACTGGTATTTAATGGTCACTTTTCATCCTGGACTTTCACAAATCATCGGTAATAACATTCGGGTTGTTCTCAATGCAAAATAGTACCTACTTAGCTGTCAAATTATTTAATGATTATCATAGTAACTGTAAATTATTACAAAACACAGGACCATTACAAAGCGATGGTAATTTTTTTCTCAATTCAATTGGTTAAGGGTTATGATGTTCCGCACCTCTTTCCATAATATTTCAGTTACATTGTAGCGGTCAGTTTTATTGGTAGAGGAAACCACTGACATGTAGCAAGTCACTGACAAACATTAACACATATGGCCACTTGCGTACGTCCAGCTCAGGTAACTCCGATTTACCTGTTGATCGGGCGATCAGGTAACCCCGACTTAACCCTAGGTTAAGCTGTACTCAGGTGAGTTGTTGTTGGCTTGCTAACGTGTCACTCAACAATTTCTTACGTGAATACAGCTTATGCCTGGGTTTAAGTTTTGATGATAAATTGGATCAGTAATGGCTAGCAAGAAATCTCTGAATTTTACTGAGTTAGATAAGACAGTATTAATTGAGTTGGTTGACTGTAGAAAAGGTATAATTGAAAGTAAACAAAAAGACTGGAAAATGATCAGTAAAAAGAAAAAAGAATGGGAAAATATTGGAAACAAAATTCTCGCCATATTGTACATTGCCATTATTTCAATTTAGTGGAGGATATTCACCCAGCTATGGTAAGGCCAATGCGAGAGTTTTTTTAATCGCTTTGGTGGTTAAGCAAAACAAAAAATACTGATCTTAATTTGTATGGTTTAACATAAAAAAATATTATTGTCTTCTTTGGATAAGCACTGTTTTATACTCAGATTCTTGTCCTGTATAATTATAGGTGTAAAAAATCAAAAGTTTTGGCTACCTATCTACTATAGAATGTTACTGGAAACACTTATATATATTTTCGTTGTCCTTAAGGTGCTCGCCTCCAGTGCTGAAAAAATATGATTTTGATCGCCGATTGGGTCGAACCAATGATTATGAAATAAACAACAGGCATTAAGATATAAGAACAGCAGCTAGTTGGATCAGAATCAGGAGAATGTGTAAGATTGGAGCGACATGTCTATCTAATGACTGTCATTTCAATGAGCTAGCTATATTAAAGTCCAACTAAGTTTGTTGGTTTAATACAACTTAGATATTATATCATCATCTCATTAAACGATAACTTGTCCATGGAATGATAAAGCTGAAAAATTGCTCGTCTGGTATTAAATAACAATCACACAAGCAACATGTTTATCTATTGACTTGTTTCAGTGAGCTGGAACAATAAAATGCTGGCTATTTTATTCCATTAAATGGGTTAAGGATTTAGCACCTCTTTCAATAATATTTCAGTTATATTGTGGTGGTCATTTTTGTTGCTGGGGGAAACCAATGACATGTCGCAAGTCACTGACAAGCATTTTCATATAATGCTGTATAGAGTACACCTAGCCATGAGTGGGATTCAAACTCACAACTTTAGTTTTTCCATTAAATTACCATCTCGTAGCAGTAATACACAAATCATTGCGGATCGGAACTGACTTTAGCTGTAAAAATTGCTAACTTGGCGTTAAACGATAATCACTCACTCACACCAATAAGATACATGTATCTGTAGTTCTATTATTTTTTTTACCAGGAAATGTGATGCGGACATCAAATGTACAAATCAGCGGGAGGCCATTACTTCAATTTAGTGGAGGATATTCACCCAGCTATGGTAAGGCCAATGCGCGAGTTTTTTTAATCGCTTTGGTGGTTAAGCAAAACAACAAATACTGATCTTAATTTGTATGGTTTAACATAAAAAAAAGTATTGTCTTCTTTGGAGAAGCACTGTTTTATACTCAGATTCTTGTCCTGTATAATTATAGGTGTAAAAAATCAAAAGTGTTGGCTACCTATCTGCTATAGAATGTTACTGGAAACACTTATATATATTTTCGTTGACCTTAAGGTGCTCGCCTCCAGTGCTGAAAAAAATATGATTTTGATCAGCGATTGGGCCGAACCAATGATTATGAAATAAACAAGAGGCAGTAAGATATCAGAACAGCAGCTAGTTAGATCAGAATCAGGAGAATGTGTAAGATTGGAGCGACATGTCTATCTAATGACTGTCATTTCAATGTGCTAGCTATATTAAAGTCCAACTAAGTGTGTTGGTTTAATACAACTTAGATAGTATATCATCATCTCATTAAACGATAACTTGTCCATGGAATGAAAAAGCTGAAAAATTGCTCGTCTGGTATTAAATAACAATCACACAAGCAACATGTCTATCTATTGACTTGTTTCAGTGAGCTGGAACAATAAAATACTGGCTATTTTATTCCATTAAATTGGTTAAGGATTTAGCACCTCTTTCAATAATATTTCAGTTATATTGTGGTGGTCATTTTTGTTGCTGGGGAAAACCAATGACATGTCACAAGTCATTGACAAGCATTTTCACATAATGCTGTATCGAGTACACCTAGCCATGAGTAGGATTCAAACTCACAACTTTAGTTTTTCCATTAAATTACCATCTCGTAGCAGTAATACACAAATCATTGCGGATCGGAACTGACTTTAGCTGTAAAAATTGCTAACTTGGCGTTAAACGATATTCACTCACTCACACCAATAAGATACATGTATCTGTAGTTCTATTATTTTTTTACCAGAAAATGTGATGCGGAAATCAAATGTACAAATCAGTGGGAGGCCATTACTTCAATTTAGTGGAGGATATTCACCCAGCTATGGTAGGGCCAATGCGAGAGTTTTTTTAATCGCTTTGGTGGTTAAGCAAAACAAAAAATACTGATCTTAATTTGTATGGTTTAACATAAAAAATATTATTGTCTTCTTTGGAGAAGAAGCACTGTTTTATACTCAGATTCTTGTCCTGTATAATAATAGGTGTAAAAAATCAAAAGTTTTGGCTACCTACCTACTATAGAATGTTACTGGAAACACTTATATATATTTTCGTTGACCTTAAGGTGCTCGCCTCCAGTGCTGACAAATGTGGTTTTCATCGGCGGTCGGGTTGATCCAATGATTTTGAAATAAACAAGAGGCATTAGGATATCAGAACAGAAGCTAGTTGGATCAGAATCAGGATAATGTGTAAGATTGGAGCAATATGTCTATCTATTGACTGTCGCTTCAATTAGCTAGCTCTATAAAAATCCTACTAAGTGTGTTGGTCTAATACAAATTATATATTATATCATCATCTCATTAAACGATAACTTGTCCATGAAATGATATAGCTGACAAAATGTTCGTCTGGTATTAAATAACAATCACACACGCAACATGTCTATCTAAGGACTGTTGTTTCAGTGAGCTGGGACGATAAAATTCTAACAAAGCATTTAGTCTAGTACAAAGCAGACATCATCCTCATCCTCATCTAAATGCCACTTGTTCTTGCCATGATATACACTCAAACCTCCCTAAGTGGTACCTAAAATGAACCGTCAACTGCTGTAAATAGCCAGTTTAAAACTCTCCCAACCAGATTAACGTCGTATCTGAATTTAAATAATCGGTCATCTCTTTAATGCGGTCAATGCTCGCCCAGTGTTTATCCCATTGTATCAGTTTACTTGTATTTAATGGTCACTTTTCATCCTGGATTTTCACAAATCATCGGTAATGAACATTCGGGTTGTACTCAATGCAAAATAGTACCGACTTAGCTGTCAAATTATTTATCATAGTAACTGTAAATTATTACAAAACACAGGACCATTACAAAGCGATGGTCATTTTTTTTCTCCATTCAATTGGTTAAGGGTTATGATGTTTAACACCTCTTTCCATAATATTTCAGTTATATTGTGGCGGTCAGTTTTATTGGTGGAGGAAACCACTGACATGTAGCAAGTCACTGACAAACATTAACACATAATGTTGTATCAAGTACACCTAGTCATGAGTGTATTCAAGCTCACAACTTTAGCTTTTCCATTACATTCCCATCTGGTAGCAGTAATGCATAAATGATTGCGGATCGGAAATGACAATCCAGAAGAACCAATCATAAATTAGAGGTCAAATCACATTTGTTATATGCCACCATTTTACTTTTGTCCCAAAGGTGACCATTGATTACAAGTTTGACTGTAGCTGTAAAAATTGCTAACTTGGTAAAAAAAATGGTATTAAACAACAATCACTCACTCACACCAATAAGATACACGTATCTGTAGTTCTATTCTTTTTTACCAGATGAAGATGAGGTGGCGGCAACACTTCAGGAATTACAAGACATATTGCAGCCATTACGTGATTGTACAGAAGCAGAGAGTCGAGCTATTAAATCTTTACTGTTGGATTTAATGACTTGTTATAGTGATGTTGTGGCTATGTCAAAAATCGTAAGTACAGTGTATTATTAAGATGGAACTTGAGGCAAATGTATACTTCCAGTTTTTTGTAGGAGGGCCTGTGTCTTATTTACGTTATTTGTGTTTGTTTACATATTGTGTTGTGTTTTTGTTTTGTTTTTCTTTGTCTTGTAGTTCCTATGTTGCCAGTTTCTCTGGATAGTCCATTTTGATTGCCCCTTCGGTTTTCTCTAACGTTTTTTTTCCCATTGACTGAGAGTATCATGATGTCATGTGACAGTCATGTGACAGTCTCAATAAAATCACATGATGATAACAGGTCAATGTCAATTTACTCAACTAATAGTTTTTGTGATTCTTATGAAAAGACATTCTAAATAGTAATGGTCAACAATTCCACCAATATCAACAAAGCTAACAGTCATCTCTTACTGCAACTCAATGAACATAGAAAAGACCATGGCATGACGTTGCAATTCCAGGTCCTGGCGTGGTACAGGCACAACATATGGTAAGATTAAGCCAGTTAATGGGATCCTCTCCTCTTAATAATTGGATCTCCAACAGCCATACAGAAAATGGAATTTGAGAAGCATGTATACATCCTATTTATTACCCATTGAACTGACTGCCACAATATAGCTGTAATTTTGTTGACAGTCGCACCAATAACTTAACACTCTAAACTAGTAGTCCGTGCATATTTACACCTCATATAAGTATCCTGGATTTTGATTGATGGATAGCCGGTATGTGTTTTTCATATTTCAAATTAATTTTGTGACCGATTCTGAGCCAACTAGTCTTTGCACTTTCTCCTTAATGTTCGGTACATAGCAGAGAAGCAACAACTACTAATTTCATATAGTCTTTGGCTTAACTCGATCTAGGATCAAACCCACGATCAGCCACACTCTAGATGAGCATGCCAACGATTATACCAACGAGACGGTTTTTATTGAAATACCCCTCCAAACATGATATGCATATATATGTTTAAAATTATGTAGTCATTTGGGTTTGAAGTACAGCTGTGTAAGTTTTATATTGTTTTTTTTCAGTTGTCAAAAGCAGAAAATGGCACCATAAATGAAGACAAAGACAGTTTAGATGAACAGTTCATCAATGATGGCACAGTGTGGTCTATCCTTAGATTTGTTGGAGTTCAGACTGAGGTAAGCATTATATTTTAACTTGATACTTTAAACCCACACATAGGGGTTGTGTTGGGTAATAGTGTTTAACGCCCCTTTCAACAATATTTCAATTATTCCCTCTTTGCGGAAAATGGAGTTATCGTTCGTAGTTTGAATTATCGTCTTTGGCAGAGGGTATATAGCATTTCCGGTTGCAGAAGTTTTCCTGATGGTTTTTAATAAATTGATCAATAAATAATAAATAAGTTAATTGACGTAGATTCCAAGGCAACACTTGAAGACTTCCTAACTTAACAAAATAGACTGAACTTGTACAGTTTCTACGGAAATGTAATGAAAAAATCAGTGGTAACAAGAATGAGCTTGCGCTCCGACAAAGATGTAGAGACGTATCTTTTAAAAAGCCGGTCAGATGACAATGAAAAAATGAACTGCTATAGACAGTTCATTAGAGGCTTTATCTTTTATAAATAAAATTATATACACGACATTCCATTTTTTTTAACTTCTATAAGTTATTTACTTTAAAACATATTTTTCTCTGGAATTGTAACATTTTTGTACAAATAAATCCAAATCTGTATTTTCATACCACTGAACAAGTTACATAATTAACTTTCTGAAATGTTTTGGACGATTGTCACCAGACTTTTCTGTAAAACGGAAATACTGCGCGATTTTCCTTGTACACTGAAAGCAGGAATATTTTCTTTTAAAAAGATTTTCTCTCCTTTCATTAATTTGATTTGACATTTGATTTGTTCATTACACTCGAGCGGTCAGAAACGAGGCATGATAAATTTTAAAGCATTTTAGAAATAATAGAATCTGTTGTTAATTCACCATTTGTAAAAGCAGATACGGATTCGGTAGAATATTTTGTACTGTGTTTGAAACGGTATGTGCGTCCTCATTAACAATGTGCGCTTATCAGATAGGTGAACACCTGTATCTAACATTTGCCGACCATCTCGACTTGTACAGTCAACAAGCAAATCCCAATTTTCGGTTTCCGTCAGAGCAGATCCCACTTGTTTTCTGAATAAATAATGTCCCTCGTCTGGAATGTTTTGAATAGGAAATAAAATGATCGCGAACGCGGCCTTTTTCTGTCTTTAATGATCAAGAACAAACAATCGGTATATCGTTTAAAAAACAATGGTGTATTTGGAGATCGCACCTCTCAGGTTCACTGAAACTTATCTGTCATATTAAAGATGTATTTTTAGACATATGCACTTCTCAACCGCTACCCAGGATTTCGGATACCTTCTAAGTACTGACAACAAATAGGTTATTTTGCAATAAATGCATTTACAGTCTCATAATCTTACAGCCAAAAATGCCGTTCTGACGCTAATCTTAACAATGTGGACAAACAAACAAAAGGACTGATGGGATTCGCACCACCTTATAGAACTATCCATTCCATCACAAGGCAGCGCCAATGCGATCATGACTACTGTGCTCCCTCATTTAATCAAGTAATTTTATTATTTACAGTAGTGATGGGGTAAAATGCGAATTAGTAAGCATAGCAGACGATTTAATTTCTCAACTGCAGATTTAAGAAAATAACTACCAAGCACAGAAGATTATAAAAGAAGCTCTGATGGTTTGCTTCCGATAAAAACGACATGTGCTAA
>MJUT01053519.1:68105-82222 GCA_002080005.1 Gigantidas platifrons
ATTTTATTACAAAATCCGCAGTGGAACCAAATAATGAATAGTCATGAACCATGTATATAGCTAAACGTAAAATATTCAATTTCTTTATCCTGAATGGAGCCTGTCGGAATTTTTATTGGAATCTGCATTGATCTCTTCAAAAAAAAAAAAACTAAATATCATTCAAAAATAGACATCTTTTTAATAGACTCCGAGCAGATAAAATATCTTGAACATTTCAAGATTAAGTTAATCCCCTGTAAAAGGAAATAAAACAAATGATTCCACTGCGGAAATTGGAATGAATTTTACATACATCGTTATTAACGTCCATTTAACAGCAAAGTTGTACATCTCTGAATATAAACGGGATTTATTAATTATTACGGTCATTCAGGATATGAAATAAAAATACACATCTCATAGAATCTACCGATATACAATGTAAAAAGCTAAATAAAATAATTCCAATAAATCGGATTTTATTTGAACAAGAATACATAGATTTTTTTCAATTTTTAAACGTTCTTAATTAAACGGGCCTTATGTGACGTTCCTAAGTTATGTAACCGGAAATGTACATACCCTCTGTCAGGAAAAGATAACTCGATTCAAGAATGATAACTCTAGTTATCGCAAATTGGGAATAATCATGGCGTTCAGCTTTATTGGTAGAAGAAACCGGAGTAACAGGAGGAAACCACCGACCTGTCGCAAGTTACTGAAAACCTTTTTCACATAATGTTGTATCGATTTAAAATCCACCTGTTATGTAAATCTATTGTCAAAACTCTCCATTATTTTTAAGGAATGGAGAGTTATTGTTCTCTTTGTACTTTAGATACTATACACATACTTTTTTTTTTGCTACAAGATTAATAATTAATAAAAAATTAATAAAGTGCAATGGGTGGATTTTAAGTTGGATAATGTCCTCGCATCTCTCCATTCCTTAAAAACATTATTTTTAAGGATTGGAGAGTCCCTGAGTCAGACATTCTCCTATACTTGAACCGCACTAAGAGTAGAATACATAGTGTTCGTTTCCTGAAGCATTGATCAGTTTGTAATCGTTGATCGGTCAACTTTTTATTGGGTATCATTATTAACTTCTAACATTAATTACAATATCAATAGAAAGCTTGAAAAATAAAATCAGTTTATTTTTTAATTTCGTGAAGCCATCCTCAAAATATGTTGAGTATGTTGTAAGCCACTAAAACTGCCCTCGTCCAAAATATTTTATCAGGAATCTTATACTATTTTAGCAAGTTGTTGTTTTTTTTTACCACAAAGTAACATTTTTTTCAGATGCTTGTATTGAAAAAAATATACAATATACGTACATTGTCGGTAAATATAAAATTTATTTGTACAAGCTTGAGAAACAGGCAGAATAGCGAGCCATCGGCGAGCTTTTCATGCCTGTTTCACAGCGAGTACAAATGAATTTTATATTTAACGACAGTGTACGTATTTTGTGTTTATCCTGTAATGTCAAAAAAGTCGGAAAACTTGTCAGATTTAAGCAAAAAGGACAAAAACAAGCGTCATTCCTCGCCTTTCATAAATGTTGTCAAGGGTGTCTTCTTCGTGGTCCGCGTTACATTAGTACCAATTTCATACTTGTCTGCGCCCTCCATTGTACATAGCTACTGGGTACCAGGAAAGTTTATTCGTAGGCTGTAAAGTTTATTTGTATAGTACGAAAAGTTTATTCGTCTAGTACGAATAAAGCAAAAATGTATTCGTATAGCATATTTGTAAAGCAAATGTACTGATTGCAGGATAAAAATGCCTATTTACCTAACAATATCAAAAATTAGTCGTGGTAGTCATATTTACAATACCACTTATGTTGTATTGAATAGTTTCCATAGCGAAGTGTGCTCAATGCAATTTTATGGGCTGAAGTTTGCCGGTGACTTTTCATCAGGTACACTAGTTTCCTCAGCAAGCAAAACTGACTGTCCAGTCAGGTGTTAAGCAACAATACTTGTAAGTTGGTTGTGATTCCATTAACTGGTTTAACCCTGCCACATTTCTGTGCCTGTCCAGGGACCTGATTTCTATCAACAAAAATTGTCTTTTTTCTGGTTGATGGCGAGAAGTGATTGTTCGTTTTGTTGATATTGGTGGAATTGTTGACAATCACTTTTTTTCTTTTCATAAACAGTTATTTTTTCTTTAATGCTAAAAAATGGGTCACAATATAATTAAATGGATCCACGGTGATTTAGGATTGAGGATTTTGTTTTAAAAAAGAAATTAAAAAAAATATTGTACCAGCTAGAATGTAATGACTTCTGAGCAAACTGGTATTCATGTATTAATTATATAATGACAAACAAAATTGTTTTGTTTTTGACAGAAAGGAAGAGTATTGTATGAAAGGGAGGCTACTCCAATATTTATTGCAGTAGCATATATGATTGATGTTATCTTAGAATTAAAATATGATGATCTGGAAAACATATATCACTTTGATGAACCACAGCTGAAAACTTTGTCAAAAATTGTAAGTATTTAGGTATAAAACACTATTTTAACCAATTATGGTTTAGAACATAATTATGTAAAAGTTGTCTTTTATATTCCCCCAATGCCTGAGTATAACTTAAGTTAACCATTTAGTTTTACCAATGTTCATCCATCTGTCCCGCATTTGGATTTCGCTCAATAACTAATTTTCCCATTTAGAAAATTATTTGAAATTTATACACAAGAGAACAGGACCATAAAAGGAATGTCAAGTTTAATTTTCGGTTTTTATACCACTTTTCCGTTTTTGATGTATGGCCCCGATTTCATTTCAGCTGGTTGCAGGGATATCAGTAGAAAATCTGAAGGAAATTAAATAGTGGCTTTACAACTTACACAATAAATAATAATGTGGCATTGGATGCAGTTTCCTCAGGAGTCATATTTTTAACCGACCTTTCATTGACGAGCCTATCAAAACTTGTTGTATTTACAACCAATTTGTTGTATGTTTGGTTAGTTTATTTAATTATTTTGCATATATATGTAATTGGAAGGGCAAGGATGTTATGACCTAATATGGAATGTTGTATGGCCAAAACAAAATCCATCGAAAAACACATCTGTCCATCTGCCCTCAATTGTACAATAATTGCAATTTGATATTTGAAGAAGTTCTTAAAGTTGATGATCTTCACATTTGATTTGATTTTGGTGTTTAAGGCCACTTTCAGCAATGTTTCAGCTATATCATGGCGACCAGTTTTATGGGTGGAAGGAGCCGGAGTACCGGGAGAGAACCACTGACCATTGACAAGAAACTGGCAAACTTTATCACTTGCGGCTGCAAGTCGAGCGCACCCTTTTTTGCAAGTTAGAAAGCTGGGCGTGAGTCCAAGTCGTATTGGTGATAGGCTTGTATGAGTTGGTAGGTAATCCAACTACCTAACTCATTGAGCCACCCGGCCCTTTTTTCACATTTGATGCTTTTCACATTTTTCCATCCAGAGTTATAGGACTTTACTTACAAAACCTGTCCACAATTCTTATATTGTACAGTAACCCACGTTTGCTATTTCCGAATCATTTTTAATTTTTAGACGTTGCTAGGATAGATGAGTTAATGTTAATAACATATTTAAGAGGGGAAAGGTAGGTAGCAATTTCAAAGTACACAAAATTTAAAGCTGGTACGGATATTTCAATCAGATTTTTGATGGGACAACATCAGACAATAATATAATGCTATGATAAAATGCATGTAGTTTGGGTATGTGGGTAGGGATATTTCAATCAGGTTTTTGATGGGACAACATCAGACCATAATATAATGTTATAATAAAATGAATGTAGTTTGGGTATGTGGGTAGGGATATTTCAATCAGGTTTTTGATGGGACAACAACATCAGACCATAACATAATGTTATACATTACAGTTTGAGTCAGCAGTAGCAAGGAGCGATACTATTTCTATAGATGTGGACATGTCTTCAGTCCTGAAGGAACCTGTTAGCAGTTTTCTCACACGCCAGAAGTTCACAGTGTGTAATGATTCAATTCAACCACCCAAAGCAAAGACCTGTATGTTGAAAGATATCTTCAGTGTTTTGTACTTTTTATCATGAAAGTTGTGCCTCAGAGCCTGAACTTGAATTTCATCATGTGAACTTTGTTACAAAATTGATATATGTGCTCTGACACAAACCCATAAATTTCAGTTGAACTCCCCATTTGAATTTTGTTATGAAATTGATGTATGTGCTCTGACACAAACCACAAATATCACTTGAACTCCTCATTTGAATTTTGTTACGAAATTGTTGTATGTGCTCTGACACAAACCCTCAAATTTCAGTTGAACTCCTCGTTTGAACATTGTTACGAAATTGTTGTATGTGCTCTGACACAAACCACAAATATCACTTGAACTCCTCATTTGAACTTTGTTACGAAATTGTTGCATGTGCTCTGACACAAACCCTCAAATTTCACTTGAACTTCAAATTTCACTCCAGGCTTTGTCTTTATGTTTTCACCTACCTGCCTGAAAGCCAAATTTAGAAGAAATATAATTATCACTTGTCCGAATCCAGTTTTACTTGTTCCGGGCTTTGGGCAAGTGGGTTAGCGCCAAAACCGTTACTGGCTTTTTAAATGACTTAAATTGGACTACACAAAATGTACTAACACTTTGCAGCTACAAATATACAGACTGCACTTGGTTAAATAAAACTTAATTCCAAATCTATATAATTTTCTTGATGGACCATTCATGACCAGCGCCTTACAAACTATTATTGTTTGTAAATACATGTTATCAAGTATAAAATGATTTTTTATGACATTATATATTTTTTTATTAATTGTATATTTTGCATGTTTTTGCAAAATTGTGACATATCCATTCTTTTGATATTACTAATATTAATATGCATAATATATACCTCCTTTTTAGGAGAACCATCTTGATTTTTATTTTCTTATTAAACTACAGACATACTACCAGAAAATCGGCAAGATCCCAAAATCTTGTGTGATATTGCAGTTATAATTTGAGGGCGATTTTTTGTTGTTTTATTGTGAAATTATATTCAAATTATAATTTGTTTTTCATTTGTATTTCTATTTTGTTATTATTCTTTCAGACTTTATTTTTGATTTTTGGTATGTCTCTGTGAAAAAAAATATGGCATATGTATTTTTTTGTTGCTATTCTTTCAGACTTTGTCTTTGATTTTTTTGTATATCTCTGTAAAAAAAAATATTTTCATATATATTTGTAATTTTTTTGCTATTCTTTTATCATATATATATTTCTTATGTATTTGTAATTTTACTACTATTATATCGGACTTTATTGTTGTTTTGTTTTGTTATTTCATAGTTATTTAACAGTTAAAATCTTCTTTTAAGAATCCATTATCTCCTTGAAGTAACTGGCTTTGATTACACACAGACAATATATTTTGAGAGAAAGCTCACCCGGTGAAGATTATTCCAGAAATGTGATGTGTGCATTAAATTAGATTTTTAATTGAGTAATGTTAATAAACAATTATTGTTTTTTGTTTTGCTTGCTTATCCTAATCGGTGTAATGTAGCTATTGTTGATTGGTATTTTGACAGCATGAATGCTTTCTTAAGAAGTGGCTGATCATTTTCAGCTCTTGTATATGTGGTTCATTTTGTGGGGGGGGGGGGGGGGAAGGTGGGGACACGATTTATGCTTTATCACCTATATACATGGGGTTTAGCTTTGTGAAGACATTATTGCTTCCAGTTGAACACATAAATTAAAAACTTTTTGCGTTGGGTTTATTTTTGCGTATTATAGTGAAACGCAAATTGAGTGAACATTCCTAAAACCATGGTTATTTCCATTTACTGTTATACAGTTGATCATGGTAACAAACTACTTTTTCATGAGAAATTCAAAGATGATGTTAACGTCCGCTTTGTACTAGACCAATACACTTGATTATATTTTTAACTCACTGTAGCAATTACAATAGTGGATAAGGAACTGCTTACCCTTCCGGAGCACATGAGTTCACCTCAGGTTTTTAGTGGGGTTCGTGTCACTCGATCTTTAGTTTTATGTGTAATGATTTGTAGATCGTTGTTTGTCCTTTTTCTTTTGGCAATTGTGTTGTCTGTTCTTCTTCGATTTATGGATTCTGATTACCCCTTTGGTATCTTCAAACTCTTCTTACATGTCGCTCCACTGGGATACAATTTCCTGATTTCAGGCCAACCCGTCTTTGCTCTAAATCTTTACCGTTGCATGTTTAGCAGAGAAGCAGCAAATGCTGATTTTATAACCCATGATTTGACCCAAACAGGGATCGAACCCACGATCTACCTCACACAAGACAATCACATTAACTATAACACCATTACACGGCAGATTCTGTTATATATCATATATTATGTCTCCGATAACAAACAGAACATGATCATACATTGTCAATATTTTGTTGTTGTCTTGCCAGTTAATCTTTATGCCTGAAACAAGCATTACATGTAAATTCAATATTGTTGTTCTTCAGTCTGGTTGTCACATGTTGCTCTACAATAACGTTTCTCAAGGTTTTCAATAATTTTCGTGTATTTCATGTTTCAAGTAAATTTTAGTTTTATATTATTAATGTATTTTTTCTTGTTCTTGTTTGATTTTTTATTAATGTTGCTTAAGGACATTTTAGCATTCACCATCAGCACAAGAAGATTTATTTTATTACAATGTGTGTATTCTAATTTTAATATTCAATATTAATCTCATTCAAAAAGGATGGTATATCTATTTACCAAAATATATCCACGGAAATACATCAAGAATGAAGTACATAAAATTCAAATAAGAGACAAATAAATATAAAAATATATGTAAAACTGGTTATATGCCATGATTATAAATCAAAGATGGTTAATTTTTTCTAATGTCGAAAATGCTACACAAAATAATGACAGTGTAAAGCTTAATTAACAGTTGGTTTTTTTTGTATAATTTTTGTTTGCCTGTTTTTTTTTTTGTGTTATTTTTTTGTTTGTTTGTTTTGTTTGTTTTTTGTTTGTTTGTTTTGTTTGTTTTTTGTTTGTTTGTTTTGTTTGTTTTTTGTTTGTTTGTTGTTGTTTTTTTCAAATGAAAAAAAGGGGGGAGAACATATAAGGATGATGCTGTCAGAAAATAATGGCAGCATAAAGTTTACTTATAAGTTTATTTTTTTTTGGGGGGGGGGCTGATAAAGATGATGCTGTCAGTCATCTTAAGTCTTTGAATACATTTTTACTACATGTTTCTTTGATATATATTATTTTTTTTACTTAAGTACGTCTTACTTGTGTGTATGTCTCGTGAAGAAATATTATTGGATGATAGGATAGGGCAGTCAATCAATTTTCTTTTACCACAACCACCATTTTCATGCTATCTTAGTATGGTAGTTGGTTATATAACAACCTATTTAATCAGTGCCTATCATTAATAATCTTGTGAGTTCGAATCCTACTCAGGTAAGGTGTACTCGATACAACATTATGTGATAAAGTTTGCCATTGACTTGTGTTAGGTCAGTGGTTTTCTCCGGGTACTTTGGTAACCGCCATGATATAACTGAAATATTCTTGAAAGTGGGGTTAAGCACCATAATTCTAAATCTAACCCCTTAATTTATCTAACTGATACAAACTCATTAATGGTGATAATATATTAATATAAATCCCTTTCTACCCATTGTAGAAAAAACACAAAAACTGTTATTGCATATAATGCCATTTTGATATAATTTTAATATAAAGTAACCTATATTATTTGCTTACTTATCAAGCTTATCTATTTTGATATGAATATACTCAAACATCATTCCATCATCAGACAACTCATTTACTCATTTAATTTACTCCATTACTTATTTGCAACATTCTGATTTTATGGAGTGTTATTATATGATGAAAAAATAAATAAAATATGTGTACAGAGTACATAAAAACATTGTACTTGTAAGCCTTGGTTTATTACATACATTTTGTCATTTATTATTTCTTTAAAAAAAAAACAATATTAATTAGTTTTAGTTATCCTTTTCGATGTTTTGAAATTTTCAAATATGCACTTTATATATTTTTATGTTTATAATAAAATGCATGACCTAAAATATGTTTAATTGATTCTGGTATCAACTACAGTGAAACCTGTCAATGCAAAACCTACGTCGGTCCAGCTCTTGGGTTCGGCATAGACAGGTGTTCAGTTTACACAGTTTAAAGTAACAAAGATTTCCTATACATGTAATGGGAGCTTTATTTAAGATTTGGTTCATACAAGATTCCAGTTTTTTTCAGGGTTCTTTTTAAACAGGTTTCACTGTATTCGAGGTTCTGTTAAAACAGGTTTCACTGTATTTGAGGTTCAGTTTAAACAGGTTTCACTGTATCCAATCTTTATTTATGATCCTCCCTGTTACATCCTCCTATGGAATCAAGGACTACCACTACCACAGTATTTTTAGATAAATTTGTGTCACTGTTTCATCTATGTACAATGTATATACTGTATGGTATTTTGATTTATAACTACCTGTGCAATCAGTATCTATCGCCACTAACGTTGCGAGTTCAAATCTTGCTCAGGCGAGGTGTACTAGATGCAATATTATGTGATAAAGTTTGTCATTGACTTGCGACACGTCGATGTTTTTCTTGTTGAAAGTGGCGTGAAACAACCGAACCCTAAATCTAAAATATTGTTGAAATTGATATTTAACATCTACTCGTGATATCATATTGCTTATATATTTAATAATCCACTTATTATCATGTAAACATTTATTTCTCTAACCAGCAACCACATACAATGTAGAACCAGTATTATTTATAGATCCAAGTGAGTTTATAAATAATACTGTGGTGTCATTTGCTTTATTCCAACATAATGCTATTAGGTAAGTAGCTTGTACCATAGTTGGAAGCAGTGCCGGATTTAGGACAAATGAGACTCTATCATTATGTCTGGAATCGTTCCAAAACAGAACGCCTTCAAATTTTAAATTACACCACATCAGCAAAAATCCTTTGTTTTTGGCAGGAAGATGGGTCCTCTAGCCACCGGGGACCTATGCTCAAACACACCTAAGCACAATGGTAAATCCCGCATTGTCGGGAGTTACAGTAATTTTATATCTAAGTGAATATCAATAGAATTAAGCGTGAGTTTGCAATATATATGCATCACACTTTTAACAAAGAATTTCTCCGGACTATGGTACAAGTTTTGAAAATAAAAAAATGTGCAAATGATGATATTGTTTGTGTAGAGAATAATGTGTTATGTTGTTCTAATATTTTTATAACAAGTTCATTGTATAATCAACAATTAAAGAAGACTTTTGTTTAAATGTTTTGTTTTTCTTGAATTGCCAGTTTTCTTTTGATTTTGAACATATATTTATAATTTATTGCCCAGTGCGATATGTATGTAGATTTATACTACACCTTGTAAGTATGTCTGAAGATACCAAAGGAGTTATAATTATCAGAAGCTGTAAGTTGAAGGGTTGGGGTGTTGGTGTTTAACGTAACTGACAAACTTTATCACATATTGTTCTATCGAGTACACCTCACCTTTAGCAGGATTCCAACTCACAACTTTAGTGGTGATAGGCACTAATTGCACAGGTAGTTATTAATCCAACTACCATACGATCACGAACATGACGGCCCCAACACACAATGAAATGTAATCTGTGCTCGCCATTATATAGTGGAACATTGACACTAGCCGTTAAACAACGATCACTTACTCGTTTATGAAAATGAATAATGGCACAATTGAATAATTTTGCACAAATGAGTTGTGACGCAGATGAATTATCTAGGCTGAGAAATCGTATTGACTTAAACCGGTAGCGTGGGTATAAATAACTGTGGGCGGAGCAAACATTCAGATTGTTAATTTTTTTGACCACGGTTATCTCGAGAAGAAAAAATTAAGAGATAAATCATGGAAGCCAGAATGTGTTGGGAGTTTTAACATGAATTGGCGGATATTAGTATTTTATCCCGAGCCAGAAGCGAGGGATAAAATTTACTAATATCCCCCAATCCATGTTAAAACTCAAAACACATTCTGGCTTCCAAGATTTATTTCGATTCTGATATGTCTNGTGCAATCACGGTAGTATCTTTGATCGCCACTAACGTTGCGAGTTCAAATCTTGCTCAGGCGAGGTGTACTAGATGCAATATTATGTGATAAAGTTTGTCATTGACTTGCGACACGTCGATGTTTTTCTTGTTGAAAGTGGCATGAAACAACCGAACCCTAAATCTAAAATATTGTTGAAATTGGTATTTAACATCTACTCGTGATACCATATTGCATATATATTTAATAATCCACTTCTAATCATGTAAAAATTTATTTCTCTAACCAGCAACCACATAAAAGCAGTATTATTTATAAATCCAAGTGAGTTCATAAATAATACTGTGGTGTCATTTGCTGTAGTCCAACAGAATGCTATTAGGTAAGTAAATTGTACCATAGTTGGGAGCAGTGCTGGATTTAGGACAAATGAGGCCATGTGCTAGTTAAGTTATGAGGCCCCTTACTTGGGCCCTGAAGGAGGTAAACCCAGTAAGCCTACACAGGCAGTCAACTCTATCATTATGTCTGCAATCGCTCCGAAACAGAACGCCTTCAAATTTAAAATTACACCACATCAGCAAAAATCCATTGTTTTTGGCAGGAAGATGGGTCCCCTGGCCACCGGGGACCTGTGCTCAAACACACATAAGTACAATGGTAAATCCGGCATTGTCGGGAGTTACAGTAATGTTATATCTAAGTGAATATCAATAGAATTAAGCGTGAGTTTGCAATATATATACATCACACTTTTAACAAAGATTTTCTCCGGACTATGGTACAAGTTTTGATAATAAAATGTGCAAATGATGATATTGTTTGTGTAGATAATAATGTGTTATGTTGTTCTAATATTTTTATAACAAGTTTATTGTATAATCAACAATTAAAGAAGAATTTTGTTTAAATGTTTTGTTTTTCTTGAATTGCCCGTTTTCTTTTGATTTTGAACATATATTTATAATTTATTGCCCAGTGCGATATGTATGTAGATTTATACTACACCTTGTAAGAAAATTAGGTCTGAAGATACCAAAGGAGTTATAATTATCAGAAGCTGTAAGTTGAAGGGTTGGGGTGTTGGTGTTTTCGTGGCGGTCATTTTTGTGGGTGGAGGACACCGGAGTACTCAGAGAAAACCACCCACCTGCCGCAAGTCACCGATTGCATACATACAATGTAGGTTGTTGTAAATCCAACTACCATAGGAGCATGACCACGAGGGCCCCCTGTATATTGAAGAATGGCACACAAAATAAAAATTGCTGTGTGAAAAAAGATGAAAAGACAAAACAATGATCTGCAAAATATTACACAGAAAACATAAGATTGACCAACACAAAAAAAAGAGCAGTTGAACTCAGGTGCTCTTGAACGGATAAACAATTCCTGTTCTATGCCGTTCTTATCCCACTTGACACCACCCACGGGGATTTTGATGATATTTAGAGGATATAATATCTGTTTGGAATCTAGAAAATGTTTGGCATTATATTTATCGGTTTGATTGTTATTGTTTATCGATGGAAGTAAGTGTATTCCCCTGGTGCTCTCCTCAACATAATTAGAGAGAGAGAGAAAGTTATGGTGGTTTACGCCAATTTCAACAATATTTCAGCTATATCGTGGAGGTCAGTTTTATTGGTAGAGGAAACCGGAGCAAATCACCGATCTGTCACTGACAAACTTTATCACATATTGTTCTATCGAGTACACCTCACCTTTAGCAGGATTCCAACTCACAGCCTTAGTGGTGATAGGCACTAATTGCACAGGTAGTTATTAATCCAACTACCATACGATCACGAACATGACGGCCCCAACACACAATGAAATGTAATCTGTGCTCTCCATTATATAGTGGAAAATTGACACTAGCCGTTAAACAACGATCACTTACTCGTTTATGAAAATGAATAATGGCACAATTGAATAATTTTGCACAAATGAGTTGTGACGCAGATGAATTTTCTAGGCTGAGAAATCGTATTGACTTAAACCGGTAGCGTGGGTATAAATAACTGTGGGCGGAGCAAACATTCAGATTGTTAATTTTTTTGACCACGGTTATCTCGAGAAGAAAAAATTAAGGGATAAATCATGGAAGCCAGAATGTGTTGGGAGTTTTAACATGAATTGGCGGATATTAGTATTTTATCCCGAGCCAGAAGCGAGGGATAAAATTTACTAATATCCTCCAATCCATGTTAAAACTCAAAACACATTCTGGCTTCCAAGATTTATTTCGATTCTGATATGTCTCTAAGAGTACAAATACGGTAGTATACTTTGATTGGAAGACGGTAATTTATACACACGCTTGCGGAAAATGTCGCACACAATTTATGCAACTCGAATAATACTGCGCCCTCTATCGGCATTATTCAGGTCACAATTTATGCTGCCAATGGAAACGTCAGTCACATTCATCGGCGCAAGTGCTAATGAGATAATACGAAGAAATAATTCTGGTTGTTTTTTTAACAAAGGGAAAGAGTGAGGTCATGTTATAATCAATGATACATAGTTTCATAGTTACTTTTGGAGTAAAATATTTGACAGACATGGTTACTAGTGTTCCACCATACGAAACTTTCAGTCTTATTAAAAAAAAATATTCTTCGTCAGTCTAAAATCTACAAAATTCACTTCGAAAATTCAAATTTCGGGGGTATGTGACCTTTAGGTCACGTTGGTCATGTGACATACAGTTTCATAAATATGCTGTTCATATCAACGGAAAATTTTGATGATAAGCTCCGCCCACAAATTTTGTCGGTAGGCACTACCGCAAATTCCAATTTAAGTACTAATTAAACCTATTATTGACACACATTCACCGGTAAATATTGAAATAAGAAGAAAACAAATGAAGATCAAAGACAAACCAATATATTTTCTTAGCCAATAAAATCGTCTCATATTTTTTTTTTGTAATTATTTTCATCCAATCGATTCACAATTCATTATTTCGATAATTTGATTTAAAAGCAAATGTTAACTATATTGGTATATTTATATGACGTATTATGAATTTTAAAAGTAATTTAGAGGGGGTAATAATTAAATATTCTTTAAAATCCAGCTTTAAATGAAATTTAAATATTAAAATTCTGGGCGTTAGAGTGAAACTTGGGTCCGTGTGAGACCGGAAATATGCTATAGTAAAACCCTAAAGAAAAATTATCACCTCTGCGTACTCGTATAACTATATGGGTCAAGTTGGGGTCAAAAGTGTTTGTATGGGACATATACTGTCTGGAGTTAGAAACCGTATCGATTTTTAAGTAATTATTAATACTAAAGAACTGTAAATATTCGATATAAAGAAACATCTAGTATGTTTGAATAATCAAATACATAGTTTCTTGTCTTTGATCAAATCAATTAATATATTCTGTAATTAGACCCATCAATGTTGTAATGGTCAACGTGCTCTCCTCGAGTGTGATAGATCGTTGGTCCGAACCATGATCGGGTCAAACGAAAGACTATAAAATTGCTTCTCCGCTAAGCACGCAACATTGAAGGAAAAAAATAAGGACTGGTTGGCTCGGAATCAGGATATTGTGTCCGAGAGGGTCGACATGTCTATTCGCGGACTGTTGTTTCAGTCGTGTATTGTAAAGTCGAGGGTCGAGCCATTTTGCATAATTAGATGACGTCGGAGCGAGCACGTGACCTGTGACTGTCAAACAATAATAGTGATGACCTAGTTGGAAATTACCAAGTATCTAAACAAAAATGAGATTCAAACAGGTAAAATAACATAAAAAAAACCCTCAAGATGCCAATTTCCGCCATTTTTGTTAATGCCCATTTTTAAAAACAATTTCTGTGCCGTTTTTAAAGCCTTGGATCACCAGGGTCACGGTCAGCTGCTTTGCTTACCAACTTGGGTTAATGGTTATATGACTGAATTTGGACTCGTGGGTTTAATCAATTGAGACAAATTTCTCATATCTAACATGTGATTTCTTTATTTATCTAACCTGTAAAATGTAAAAAAAA